>VYZR01023499.1:2842-20461 GCA_013400675.1 Oxylabes madagascariensis
CAATAGCCAACAGTTTCCTTGTAAAGATCTTTGTTAAGTAGCAGGATTTTTTATGATTTTGGTTTTGTGTGGGAAGGAGTTGATGAGGTGATCCTTCTAGAACTTTTTATAATTACAGCTAAAAATGATCTATTCTACTCAAAGTCAGTAATGAATGCTTACATTTAAAGAGAAAAAACCATGTGGATTTCCTCAGTAAAGTTAAATTCTTATTTGAGAGATTGTATTTTAATCCATTTTCCTTTCTAATTAAGGTGATTCTGAAAGCTGTTCAATTTCTGAATGGGCATGTATTAGTCAGTAAGGATCTCATTATGGAGTACTCCCACTCCTAAATACATGCTTGGCAGTCTGCTTTGCATTTCAGCTTCTTAGGTATTTTTATAACTTATTGCTAGAGTGTTGCAGTGGTGGAAAATTACTCATTTACTGGCTACTGCTGATTAAATTATTAGCCAGCCAGAACACACAATGAATATAATATGGCCTTAGAGCAATTGTTAACAAAAATGTTGAAACATGGGCTGTTGACTGAACGACTGGTGGCTCAAGCACACCCAGGGACACCCAGGTTTCCCTTTCCCTGCTCTTGGCAGGAGGGTTGAAACCAGATCATCTTTAAGGACCCTTCCAACTCAAACCTTGCGATGATTCTGTAATACCAAGGTCATAAAGGAGCCTGGTGTCTCACATAAGTAAATGAAAGTTGCCTCAAAATGTACCTGAACAACGGCTTGCCGTGTGTGGGAGAACATATGCTTCTGAAATGTCGATGTCCAAGGCAGGGCCTTGATAGTGGAGTTGCAGTGATCTGTGGTGGTGTCTGGTGGGCACACTTCAATTCCTTATGGGATCCAGCTGGGCAGGGGGGTGGGACAGGCAAGAAGTACTTTTGTCAGAGCAAAGGGATGTGCACAGCCAGGTTTGGCTCAGGCCTCCTGAAGACAAGTGTTTTCCTCTTTGGTAGCACCTTGAAGAAAACAGGTAGCTCTTATTTAACAGCTCTAATTATTGGCAAGTTGTGGAAAGGAGACAGGAAAGAATTGCTCCCACATGCTAAGTTGTGTCGGAAAAGAAGGAAGTTTATTTACATCTTTTACATTTTATAGAACTCCAAAGGGATCAGGGGATTGGAGGGGGGAGTTGCCACCTCTCCAACACACTGGTCAGGCCAACAGTCTGTCAACTCTCTCCTCCTCCATGAAAATATGAAAACAAACCATTTGTTGATACTTAAAGTGTGGGAAAAGTTTTGATACATAAAGAAAACCATTTTCTCAGAAAGGCTGCATGGGCAACAGCAAGGAACTGTAGTAGGTGGTACCAGAATTGCTTGTCTAAATCTCTTGAAAAATCAATTTAAATTTGTTCACAGTGAAATCTGATTTTGTTATTGTCCTTGTTATGATTTGTAGCGAAGGAAATCAGTGTGATTTAAGATTCAGTGCAAAGGAGTGACAGGGATGAAAAAGATGTAAAACGGTGATGTGGAAATGTGGAACAAGTCTGTGCAGTGAACAGTGCAGGCAAAGCTTGCATATGAGGAATATACACTTGGTAAGGAGCAGAACTCTGTGGAAAGGGAATTTGGGAACTCCTTACCCATTGACTCATTTCCAGACTCTTAATAAGGTTTTAATAGGTTCTGTTCAAGCTGACTTCTTGAGGGATTGATAGAGAAAAAACGTAATTACCACAAATCCATAATGGTTCTGCGTGTTGTAGGCTTCTGAATACAGGTGACAGAAGGGTGACCCTTGTCTTCCCTGCTGTCCAGCAGGACAGGGCACCTTTCTCAGAGGTCAGTTCTGGCTGTGCATGTGCCCCTGGGAGCAGATGGGCTCACTTGAGCGTTCAGGACATAACCAAAACCCAGGGGTGCAGGCTGGGGGAGAGCTTCCTACTCACGGGGAGAATTCTGACTCTACGGGGGCAAATAAAATGGACTTTTGCATATTATTTTGATCTCTTCAGATGTGGTGACATCTCATAGCATCTTAGGATGCTAGTGATAAAATCCACTTTCTTTTGCCACTTACTTTTTCTGTGTCCTGACACACAGGGTTCCCATCACTGAGAAATTACTTCTTTTTGTAGGAAAGGGTGTAGTGGAAGTTACAGAGTGACACTTACTATGCTACAAAGACCTTTAAAAATAACTCTTGTGCAGACTCAGACCAAACAAATAAAAGGAATTATTTCTAACATATATGCTTTAAGTGACAGCTAGTGTTTTACGTACTGAGAAAGCATAAAGCTTGCTTCTATTTATAGTGTCATTTAAAATTGCCTGGGTGTAATGAAGGTGTTTGATCACAGGCTAGAAGAGTGTGCTAGATGGAACAGTGTCTCCTATTTTCTTAAACGTGTAAAATCTGGAGGAAAAACTTGAAGCACTTTAGTTGAGTCGTCTGACACAGAAATAGGGTAAAGACTTTTAAAAGTCTGACTGTAAATAGGATTATTTACCCTTTCCTACCTCAGAGGATACAGTTCTTTTCAAAGCCTTTGAGCATGTCATATCTTAAACAGATACAGAACTGTTATATTAAATAATATGAAACTATGTGACAGTGAATACAATATAATGAATGTGACCTTGAACTGCCTTTGAGGATGCAGTGTTCTCTGAGAAAAGATTTTCTTTCTCTTCTGATATTAAAAATAATTTGTGTAGTGGAGCTGTGCTGTAGAATTGTTCGTGTTGATATTCTATGTGTAGATTCTTTAAGCACATGCTTTTATCAAACACATGGGAAATGAGCATTTACAGAAGAAAGTGAGTGTGGTGAATATTTTTTCCTCCCCCTTCTCTTTCAGTAAGTTGATTCTGCCAAAGAACATACATACAGTTCTCTATAATCCTGCTCCTCTGGGGTCAGGTTGTCACCTGGAACCAGTGGAGAAGGGGAACTTTGCATATTCGTTACTGTATTTGCTGGAAAGTCTTTTTGGAAGGTTATTTAGATGTTTTGCTCGTGCTTTGGGTTTGAGTGGCAAGGTTTTGGTGGTGGGAGAAGGTGCCAGCAGCTTTCCCTGTGTCTGACAGAGCCAGTGCCAGCTGGCTCCAGGGTGGAGCTGCTGCTGGCCAGGGCTGAGCCCTCAGCCACAGTGCTCGTGCCTCTGGGATAACAGATCCACCAAGGGGAAAAACCCTGCTCAGCAGCAGTTGGAAATGGAGGGGAGTGAGAATATCAGAGAGAAACAGCTCTGCCGACACAAAGATCTGAGGGTGAGTCTGTTTGGCCCATGTGGGAAATGCTGAGTGATTTCTCCCTGTCCGTGTCTCAACCCTGGAGGCTTCCACTGTTGCACATTTGCACCAGTGTGATATGTACTGCACACTGAAATCTGAAAGTTGTTCTTTGCACATTTTGAATATACAGAGGATAACCCAATGCTTTTGCTTTTAAGAACACTAGTGAAATAATCATTTAAATGCACAAAATCTTTAGATAAGTGTAATACAGTTTTATATCTTGACATGCAGATAAAGATTGTAACTGAGCTTCCAGAAACTTTTCCAGTATCTTTTCTGATCTTGGAAAGCAGAGATACTTCACAGTCCAGTTAATTCAAATGAGATGTTTCCAAATGACCAGTGTTAGGAGTATGACCAGAAAAAAGAGAATTCTGTGTGACTTCTCTTAAAACTAGTTGGTGTTTTATAATTCAATTCACTTAATATAGCAAGGAAGCAAAGTAATTACTGAATTCCAGATGCAAAAGTATGTGATTTCCTGAATACCTCATAATTTAGAAGATTTTTCTGTACACTCTGTGATCTCTAAATATATGAAAGATGCTTTGAGAGGAACATAAAATATCTAGCAAAGTACTTGCAAAATTTGCTTCAGATACTTCTACCTTATGAGTTTTATCTCTGAGCATCTTGGTGTATTTAAGTTATGGAGGAACTGGTTCACCATAGTTGAATTCTGATTGCCAGGATTAGGGAATTCTTCCATGTGAAAAACACTGAATTTCAGTCAATCCCAAAATTTTTGGCTATTTGGAATCAGCTGGGCAGTTAAAAGACCTTTGGCTTGTTCAGATCCACAACCCAGTGCTGTGTAAATACACAGCTCTTCCTAAGCTAACACAAGATGTTTTAAGAACAATTTATGTTAGTTGTGCACTTCAACCCTGGTCTGCCATTGCAGGTGATACTGTGGGCACAGAGGCAAACTCCCGACCCTCTCTGCAGTTCAAGGTTGTTTTTTTGATGTACCTGCTTCAAAGTGCGTTTGAATTGAACCTTGATTTAGATGATTGCTCAGGACACCTTTAAAAATCGGCTTTGGCCTTGCTAAGGAAGGGTGAAGGAAATGGGAAGAATCTTTTACTCTCTTTCTAAAAGTCAGAATGTTTTAGCAAATCCAAGCCTGATTTGTGTTGGTGGTGGACGCTGGGGAGATCCCCATGAAGTTTCTATAATAAATACTAAAGTGGCATAAATTTTTATAGAGAGTAAAAAAGAGTGCACAAAACCCTGCCTTGATGATAATCAGCAATCCTTTAAAAATAAGTTCCATGATTCTCATCCTATGTAAAATCTGAGTGGTCTAAAAGGGCTTCACAGCCAGAAGAGATGGGCTGGAAGGAATCAGGATTACAGCAGGAGGAGAGGAAGAGGGAAGATGCAGAACGTCCATGTGTCCATGTGTGCTGGTGGCCTGTAGAGCTCCTGAATATCATGGGCTTCTTTTGTTTTGTTTGTTCAGGTAATCCATGGGCTTCAAAACTGGAGATACTCTCATTGTGAATGACAAAGCTCGTTTAGATCAAATGTAGAGATTTCTGAAGTGGATTTCTCTCCCTTTATGCACAACTATTGGTCATTAAAATGTGTATTTTCCAGCTGAGAGGAAATGTGGTTACTACTCAGGCTTAATTATTATACCATATTTATTAAGTAAAATATTTGTTTTATTTTACTCATTATTTTACTTACTTAATAGTGTTAAATAACCAAAGTACAGCTTAAGGTTGGCTGTTTATGTCAATAGTAATTATCCTAATGTGACTGCCTGAGCAGCTACTTGTTTTTCCCCTATGGGAGATGAGGGTGGTTTGAAGACATTTAATGCTGCTACATGGAATCTGTAGTGTGACCATTTCTCTTATTTGTGAAAGCAGGATGATCATCTGTGACTGAATTGAGTTGTAATCTGAATGTTTATTAGGAATATGAAATCATTAGCAAGCTGATTCTTTTCTATTTACCAGTCAGGGATGAAAGACTTTGTTTACATCTTGATTTATATTTATTTGACGTTGCAATATTTGGAATGTGTAAAGTTATCTTGCTGATTTTATTTTTCCATTGTCCCCCTTTCGGTTTCTCCTGGTAAAAGGCCTGTTTATCTGTGGGAAGGCAGCACTGGGATTCCTGTGGCTGTGTTGGCTCATGTGCACTTGTTAAGGAGGCTGTGAGTGTGTGCAGCTCTGAATGGCTGGGAGCTGCTGGGGCCTGGCTCCCTCCCTGCTCCTGCCAGCCCAGTCCGGTGCTGTGCCTGCAGCCGTCCCTCCGTCCCTCTGTCCCTCCATCCCTCTGTCCCTCCATCCCTCCTGCAGCTGCAGCAGGAGCGGTGACCGCCAGCCCCCAGCCGCCCCCCGTGCTCCCTCCCCTGTTAATCCCACCATGTGCCTGCATGCTCAGCAAGGGGGATTACTTTAAGTCTGCATATTTTCATCTTTGCTGGGTCCAGGTCAATTTACTGGCTGGGCACAGTGAGCCAGGAACAGATTGGTGTGGTGCACAGGCAGCCAGCTGAACTTTGATGAAAGGCAACGCATCAATTTGAGATGTTACAATGTTTACAGGTTCTGCTGGATAAATCACACAAAATCCAGGCAAAATAAACAGCCAATTTTTCTTCTCTTCCTGCTTTGTGGCAAGGTGATTATATTTAAGAGAAGTGTAGGAATTTCCATCTTACCAGTGACACTGTATGAGAACCTGCTTAGCACTGAATAGTGACAGCAAATGCTGAAGTGGAAAAAATATTTTCATCCATCTGCGCTAATCTTCTTTTACTCCAAGATTTAACGGGGCAGGGGGTGGGGGAGAATGAGAGAGAGAGGAATCAGAAAAATCTTAAAAGCTTGGCTTAAGCTTTTAGCTTTGCCAGCTCATTCTCTAGTCAATGAAGAAAGTGCCAGACTTCTGCATTTGTAGTGGGGATATTGTGATTTTATTTGAACAGTGATGCCTGCAGACTTTATTACCAAAAATAAATAACTAAATAATGATCTCTAAATGTGAAGGGAGGAAGGAAAAAGCCACAGCTGAGCAGAACCGATTGTTTTTTTAAAAACAGACTACAATACACAGTGTTCAACTGGAAAAAGGGTTATTGAAAAACTGTGGAAGTCTCCTGGTTATTTCTGTAGCTAGGTAATTTTGGTCCTCCTGTGCCATCACATCTGTGATCACCCACGCTATTGTGAAACACACGGATCTGTGCCCTGCTGATCCGCTAACAAAGACAGAAGGATTTAAATCTTGCAACTTGTGCTGTCTGTGCTTTTACCTTGTTAGATATCACATTCTCAAGGAGTTTTTCAGCTTGGAAAATCTCGATTATTTTACTCCTATTTAGGCGTTGGATCAGATCTGAGCTCATGTTGCTCACTCGGCAACACTCTTTCCTACCCTAAGGCGAGGCTGTCCTTGCAGCCATAGGGAAGTGTTGCATTTTACAGTGGCATGGGCAAATCTTTGCAGAATTCTTAGAGAATCAGCTGATAGCTAAGAAAGGTTTTGTTGCTGTGGTATACAACTAATTAATAACAAAATTACTGGGAAAGAAAAAAAATTGAGAATGGCCAACTTCTCAGAAGTCAGTCTCTCTTCTCCCTCGGGGTGGGTCAGCTAAAAATATTTCCATGTTGTTCTACTTAAAGGAAGGCCCAGGCAAAGAACCAGAGGTAGGACAGCAGGAACAGAAACATCTGTTTGAATTAATCTTTGGCGAAATAACTCACCACTCCATATAATATATTTTAAATGTTGTTTTAGTTTGGATGTTTTCATCTTTCTACATCTCTGCTCTTTTCCTAATGTTAGCTGGGGGGATTTTTCTTCATTCTGTTTGGCTGTATTTCACTGGATATTTCTGCTTCCTCTTTCCTTCTGGTCAGGAACACAAGAAAACTTACCTTGAAATTTGGCTTTAAGGCCCCCAAGCAGTTTTGTTGTTTCTTTGAGGGTTGTTTGGGGTTTTTGATTTTTTTTCTTTTATTAAGTAGGTTTTTCTTCATCTCTACTACTGAAGAAGTGAAATATGGCTCAGGTTTAATGAAAAAAAAAATAGCATAACAGATACATCAGTGTTACACATTTAGACAGAGGTAATAAAGCAGCAAGGCAGTGTAATAGCTGTGTTTCAGTAAGGCTTGAAACTCGAAAACATGCATGTGCAATTAGTCCTGATGAGTTTTCTGATGGTTTGTTTTTTGAAGTGATTGTCAAGTAGTTGTGAAAGAAGACTTCTGGATTTTCCCATGTGCAGTAAATATTTGAGCTTGAGGATTTCGGCATCGTAAGCTACTGCAAATTGTACATGTAGACTGGGAGGTTATTTTTGAAAACACTCTTATTATTCAGTTAAATTGCAATTTTCATCATCGTTAATATACGTTCTAACTTGGTTAGATTTGGTACAACCAAAATAATTTCCAATAGGTAATATACTAAGTGGGTTGATCTTAGCTCAGTCTGAGTTCCCAGGCGTGTGAGACTTTGCTGTGTGATGCCAACCCCATTAAAAGAGGGATACTCCTCTGCTGCAGTGCCTCAGAGTCCTGGGACCTGGTTGCTTTTACTACACTGATTACGGGTTTGAGAATTTTGTTGCACCGCTACTAAGATAAACAGTTTCAGGGCACAAAAGGAAAGTTCTTTGGTTCTTTCTGTGCAATTGGAGACACATAGAGAAACATTTCTCTTCTCGTTTTCATGCAATAATACCTGCTGTTTAATTTACCTTGGCTTTAGAAGTGTCAATATTTAAAGTGCTGTTACCGTTGTGACCCACAGTTGGTGGGCCACATTTTCTGCTGTGTATTTTCATTTTGCTCGGTGAAGTAAAGATCATATCGAACACAGGATCTAGAATTACCCAGAGCTGCCCTTCAATTCACTGCATAGTCATTCAACTGGTCCTGCCTGACTGTTGTTTTCTAAGAAAGTTAGAAACAAAATGTTTTCCTTTGAATGCTTGAAGGTGTAATTTTGTATTTATTGCTGTTCCTCTCTGAAGACGAATGCCAAGAAAATCGTCTCAAAATCAAGTTGTGAGGTTCCTGTAGTTCACTACTAAGAGTAGGATCACTCACATCACTTAAGTGCAGGAGGGAAGTCTGATTCTGTACCCGAAGGTAAAGACTTAGGCTTCTTTTTCTTCTTCCCTCACCCTAGGAGGCTTTTGGCTTCTCGGGACTGAGGTGTTGATTGTTTTCTGCTCATTTTTGTTGCCCAGAGAACTGAGGTTGCCATCCTGACAAGAGTAAGACACGCCTGCAATGCAAATACCTGCAGGACAATTTCACTTGATCATTTAAAGACATCTTACTGTCACTTCAGTTGTTACTTCAGACATCACTTCCTTCCCTTCCTTTGGATGATACTCAGACAAAAAATATGGTCATACATTCAGGACTTCAAGGTCCAACTTGGCAGTAAAAAGTGTAACTGCATTTGAAAGAATTTGTATTCAGGACATAAACAGAGGAGGAAATGTGTGTGTGAGTTTTGCTTTTATTCCAAACGTACAGCAGGTGTGAAGGATTTGTTTGTTCCATTAATTTTTGGGGTTTTTTTTGTTTCTTTGTTTCTCGGTGGAGTTTGGGCTTTTTAGGGTTTTGGGGGTGTGATATCAGCCAAGAAAAACAATGTAGCTAGTAATTGCCGTGTTGTCTTTGATAAAACCACTGTTTGCAATGTTTGTTTGCTTTTGCTAAATGTTTGTGAACCTCTATTCTCATTCTTTCGGCTCTAATCTGAGTTTTTGTGCTTTTGGGACAAATAGTCTGAAGGTTGATGTTTTGCCAAAATGAACACTAGAGCACTTGCAAAACGAATTAAAATGAGAACTAATGAAAGCCACTTTGCTTCTGAATGAGGAGTCTTTCAAAGAATTCAATGATCTTTAATACATAGTAATTTTCACTTTAGTTAATTTGATTTAACTTGAATTGAATGAGGCTGTGCAAACAAGCACCAAGTCCCATTGATTTTCTGTGGGACTCAAGCTCTTAAAGTACTTGCAAAAATGATAAGGGTGCATTTGAAAATGTTGACTGCTCTTGTCCTTGGCTTAAGAAACTCTTCAAAAAGATTGTGTTTAGTTTTTATAGTACCTTCGATGGTTATCCACTTCTGTTTTAAGATTTTCTTTCCCGTCATTATGGCACCCATCACAGCCAGTCAGAAGCTGGTGATGCCACCGGCTTGGAATTCAGCTCCAAAAGTGGCAGCCCCCACATATCAAAGGAACTTATCCTCATGTGCATGACATAAACTGCTGGAAGAAAGAGTGTGGTACAACATTTTCATCCCTTGTTCTTGTAAAAATTAGCTGGAATCTGATTTGTTTATTTACACCACTGATGGAAATACTTATCGGCTGAAAAAATGAATTGCACATCGTCTAGATAGATGTGTCTGTGTCCCGTCTGCTTTCTGTTTGTTGTAGATGTGTGGAAACTTTCTTCATTGTCCTGTTACTATCAACAGTGATTTTAGTGTTTCTAATAGCTTTTGTGATGGATTGCACTGGAGTAGAGATGTACAGAGCTCCAATTGCACAGTGACATGAGGAGGAATGGAAGGAGTGTTACATCAAGTGGAGCTGGTGGTACTGTGTGTAATAAGGCAGGAAATCCATATACTGTTAGCCTGCTCACAGCTGGCCATGGGTAATTGAATAATTGGTCCTGCACATGGCTGCAAGGCCATGCTGTTAATTACTAATTTCTTTGCAAGATATAGAGCATCTGCTTGCTTTGTTTAGTTTTAATAGTCAGTGGTTGACAGAACACCACCTGGGTTGTTTGTTTAGATCCCTGAGATACTTATCAAAGCCATTTTTGTTCTAATAAGCCATGTATCTAGATGCAGTGATTTTAGGATCATTTGTAGGTTATTGCTCTCTCCAGTGTTGTTTTCCATGGCAAACACAAAAGTTAATAGTGAGTACACTCAAGAGGTACCTTGAGAGGTCACCAGAGCCATTCCCGGGCCTGAATGTAGCAACCTCATCTGGAAGTCATTCCAGATCTGACTAGCAGATGTGTGCCCACCTAAACTCCAGAAATGGACAGTGTGTAGTTGTTCAGGTAATCCGTGCCCGGTATTTCTGACATCTGATCAAAATTTGCTCTGTTGAAGTTCAAGCTCAGTACTTGCTGTGCTGTCTCCAGGTGTCAGGGAGCAAAAGGTGATGACCCTTTGGCAAGCTCGCTTATTCAGAAGCTCATGTAATATTTGTCTAGTCTTGTGGTACCTAGACCATGAATCAAAGAGTTTTCTCGATGTTTCCTTTTGTCCATATTTCCTTCTCCTCTGTGATCTCCCCAGCCAAGCAGTGCCTTTCTTTCAGATGCTTTTAGGAGCAGCAGATCCTCCCCAAAGAGTCCCTATGCAGCTGCCTTACACCAGCTAAAGCTGAGCATTTTGCCTTCGTCCTTGCTGAATTACCATTCATTTTGTATTGCTCTCCAGTTTGTGATCATTTGAATTCTCCTCTTTACTCATGCTGCTTGTGACCCATCCCACCTTTAGACTGTTGACACAGTAAAATTATTGTGAAATACTGCTGCTAAGTGACTGTTTCCTAAACAATACCAACAGAAGACTTAGTCCAGCTGGTAAAAACACATCTTCCTAGCATGCCAACATTTCTTTCTTCCCCAGACAGTTGTTCTCCTAAAATGTTCATGCTTAGATAGCTTGAATCTGACCCTTCCAACCTTTCCATAGTTTCAGTTGTCTAATTGCAACCAGTGTAGGACTGGTGCATAATTCATGTGCAAGGGACTGTGTCTGGGTTTGGTGTATATTTACTGTTTCCCACTGATAATGCTAGGATTGATCAGTGGTGTGGATCTGTCCAGTGCTAAGCCAGGAGGCCCTAGGATAACATACCTGTGTTGCTTCTCAAGCCTTGTCTTTTAGGTATGTTTCTCTCCTCCCTTTTTTTGCTCCTGCTTTGTACCTTAGGTGTCATTTAGAAAAAATACCTCTTTTTTCCTGCATTGACAGTGTAGGGAAAAAAATTATCCTTAGGAAATCACTTTCAATACATTGTTTGAGCAGAAAGACCTTTCACAGATGATTACTTGTTAAGGGAATTTAGCAGGCAGTCTTATTATTGGCATCAACATTCATAACTCAGAAAAAATGAAAAATACATGATGTATATTAGCTTGAAGCATCTTGACCTCAATGAGAATTGAGATGGGCTTTGTAACTGTAAAACACAGAGGAGAGAGAGATCATAAGGGCTTTAATACCACACTTCTACACGTGCTTGTATATCACTTGTAAGCTTTTATTGTGTAACATTTGGAAATGCCACGTTAGTAAATGAATATGAGTCTCCATAGTTTCAATTTCTAAGTAATTGTCCTTTCTGGATAATGACAGGGAAAAAACGCAGAGAGCACTCTTCTGTGGCCACAAGCATTGTTCCCTGGCAGCAGAGCTCTCCCTGCATCAGATTGCAATGAGCTCGGACAGGCACACAGTGCCGGGGACCAGGCACTCCCCCAGCTCTGCACAGGGCACCACTGGCGGTGGGAAAAGAGAAGACTTGGGTGGCTCCAATTAACCATGGACTGAGGAGGCAGCTGGAAGAAAGCAAGAGACCATGACCTGATTCTTCATGAAGGAGGTGGATTTGTAAATAAAATACCCGAGGCTGGTCTTTGATTATTATCGGTGAAGAGAAAGAAGGGAAAAAAAACCCCAAAACCCAAGCTTGAGCTGAAGCATTCATTTAAACATTCTTAAAAGCAAAACAAAATTAAAATCACTCCTTGGCATGATTGTGAGATAAGACTAAGTTAGTATTTGGGAAAAGCATGTTTAATAGATGTTATATAAGACAATAAAGTAATTGAAACCACTCCTCATAAACCTTATTTCTTAATTTAAAATTATATAAATTGTTTCTGTAAAAAGTATTAGAAAATCTATTGAAATGTTAGTCATTAAAAATGTAGATGCAGTCAAGAAAGTAAAAATGCCAAGGCTTTGTCTGAGGCTTCAGATGAATTAGTTTTGCAATATTTAGTGTTTTAGAGCCCCTAGAGCAGTATTCATGTGCCTGAGCACTTTAGTTATAGCAAAAGCCTGTAGATTGCAGACCTTCTTGTGCTGGTTTTTTTTTTTTGAAATTACAGTAAACGAGGAGTTATGATTAGCAAGTGGCTTGTTGGAATTACTGCACGGCTTTCTAGAGAAGCTGTAATTTGTAAATGAGGCTTGTGAATGTGGGAGTGGACCCAGTCTGAACAGTACTGCTGTAATTAGTCTGCAGAAGTGCATGTTGTGATGCAGCATAGCCCAAATCAGCGTTTTGCCTGTCTTGCTTTCGTCTTCCTGGTGATTAGAAGAGGCCCAGGTAAAACCTCCATTGATGGTAGGGCATGGAGTATTTTACTTGATTACTGGCAGCAGCTTATAATTGTGCAGAAGTATACTTTTTTCCCCCTGAAGGTGGGTGATGTGTTTGGGAAAGAAATGCTGCTTTAGAACCTTGCAGCTGACAGTGCCTACAGTCAATAAGTAATTAGTGCAGCAGCTGATGAGCCTTTCCCCAGCCTGTGTAGAGGTTACTGACCACAGATGCTTGGCTCTTGATGGTGTGGTTAATGGATCCTGTCAGTCAGGAAACCTTGGATGGGGTTAATAGTACCAAAAAAAGAAAAAAAATACACATTCTAATGTAGGATTTCTGTTAGTAATTAGATAGGAATTAAGCTGTTAAACAGTTATTAAAAATTTGTAGGAATATCTGCCAGGTCTGCTGGCATCAAGGATGGAGAATCAGGCCTCAAGTACTGTAAGGAGAAATTTGTGCTCTCCTGCATATATATCATCTCAGTCTCAATTTAGTAGCTTCCCTTACTCAATTTAGTTAGCTCCCTTACAGCGCTCCAAACGAATTTGGTGTTGTCTGGAGCCCTTTCTGGCTATGACAGCCATACAAATTGCAGGCCCTGACAGCACAGAGGGTTTCCTTCCTGCTCAGGGCTGCCTTCCTCACACTGCACGGAGGGGAACTCGGAGTGGGAATGCGAGAGGAAATCTACGGGGAAGTTTAATGGTAAATGCGGACTTGAAGCAGTATCAACGTTATCACTTGGAACTGAAGGATGGTCTCCAGAAAATGTTCCATCCTGCTGTTATAAAGTCACCTTAATGAGCAGCAAACAAAAGGTTGCCAAGGATGGTTGTGACTGATTGCTGACAGAGTTGTGGTTGCTGCAGCTGGCCAGGCTCCTGCTGGCAAAAGACATAATATGTATTGCTACAGGTCATACCATGGTAAATGAACATTTACTGCCTCTGTGGCAAGTGGATTGATTATTGTGTCCACCTCCAAACAGGTCTGCCTTTGTTTTACAAGTAAATATATTTGCTCCTGCTGTGCTGAAGTCAGAAGATGAGTTCAGATACACAGAGCTCAAAGCAATCGTGATGTGTACAGGAGCTTGTTTCAGCTTTTACAAAATGGCCTGTCATGTACATGTATATAAACAAATAACTGTGTCTAAATGTACATTATTTTTTCTTGCAAATGTTGATTTTATTTTTCATGAGTCAATGTACCTAGAATGTTGATATAAGATAACAGACAACATTTGATTGCTAGGCACTGGCTTCACATTATAATCTGTGGTCTGATAAAAAGGTTTCTGTTGATAAATACTATTCTTTATACATTATAGCTTTCTTAGTATACTTGGAAAAAAAGAGAAGTGCAAGAAAGCCTACTCAAAAAAGATTTCAGTTTGGGGCCCAAGGTCTGCAGATCTTGTTTTAACTGAAATGCAGCATCCATTGCCTAAAATGGGAATTTGAGCATTTCCACAAGGAGTAGTTACTGCCGTGCAACCAGAAGGGAAGGAAGGATGCTCACCTGAGAGCATGGCAGTGAGATTTCTGGGGTGTGGGGGGAACAGGCGTTAAATCAGCACGAGCTGTGCTACCGCTCACTCTGATTTGGGGAATAAAGCACTTGAAACAATGATTAATCCTTCCCTGGGTTACAGGAGGTGGTAATGGACTCTAGCTATAGCCAGTTTAGGATGGGCTGCTGAAGTTCAAGGCCCAAGTTTTGCTTGGTTTGGCACCTTTGTCTCAGGTACCTGCTTAGGCTACCAGACTGTCAACTGTTCTACAAAAGCACTTCTGCAACATTCTCAAGGCTTTCATCTTTCTTCCAGTACAGAATGGAAAGTATTTTCCCACTCTCAAATGAAATACAGTTCTTGTTTTTGTGCCAGCCACCACTGTAACTTCTGGCAAGAGTCAGTTTGGACTGCAGTCAGCACCAGGATCACGGAGGAGAGAGAAGTGGCCTAAAGCTTCATCTGCCACCCACCTCTGGAGCTGCATCAGGCATGCTGGGACCGAAGCCCTGCATGTGTTGTGCATGTGCTTCCCTTAATTAAGTCTGACAGGGGGCTGAGAGATAACATGCTCTGATCAAAAGATTTTCTTAGAACATGGTGGGGCTTTTTTTTTTCCAGTTAAAGGCATTAGTACATATCCTTCACATGTTTATCCCTGTGCATATTTACATAAACCTGATATGTATCCTGCAAATCCAAATATTTTTGCAAGTTGTGTCTTTGAGCAGTTTGCAATGAGGCATTTTTTGGAGGTTTTTTTTGGCTCTCTCTAGAAATCCTTGCTCAGGATCCTACATGTTCTCATATGCTAATATGGAGCATATTTGCCCTGTACAGAATTAGACTCTGGTGCTTGTACTGTGGTGAAGATGGCCTAGCACTGAATTATCAGAGGTATATGAGGAGCTGATGCCCTTGCTGTGTCATTGGAAAGCAATTTTTCTCCAGAAATTGTCTGCCAAGTGATTTTTTAAATTGTGTTAGGTAAGAACCAGGAGCTACATCCAACTTCTTAGATTTAATTGCTTTTAGAAGTATTTCTAATGTGGAACAACTCTGTCTTGTAGAAAACTGGTAGTAAATTATATGAGGGAGTGAAGACTGTAACAAACCAGGGCAACCTTTAGAACAAAGCAAAATAAATGCTTGCCTGGGTCTGTGTCAGTGGGAGGCCACTGTGACCCCACAGCAGTTAATTTGTTTAGCATGTTGCTGCTGTTATGCTAATTAGGTATTTCTTGAACCACGAGATTGTCAGCTCCAAGTTTCAAACCTCTTTCTCTCTCTTAAGGAAAAAAAATAAAGGAAAGGGCAGATGAAAGTTTCTTGCAAGTGTACAACTCTAGGCTGCCTGTGCCTTTCTCTGTGCTTGGCTTTTGCAGCCACTACAAAGCTCGTTTTCTTTTTTTAATAAAAACACTCTGGTAGCACTAGATCAATCTCAAAAGCACTAAATTAACAGAACTGCATTAAATAATAAGGGTATCAATGCTTAAAAGAAATGGACAGTTTTGCTGAGGAGGGGCCTCTGCTTGCAAGCTGCATGTGCTTCAGAGAGGTGGGGGAGCCCACTGACTTTTCAAACCTATAGGATAACAGGTTAGAGGGTTGACATTTACTGTCAAAACATTATTTGGTCAGTCCAAAGATCAAGGACTAAAATGCTTTGGTCTTGGTTTTTCTTCCCAGCAAATATTTCTATCATATCCAGGTAGTTCGGGGGGATTTTTTTATGTTCTGCTGTTGAGCTTTCTGCTTCTCCTTCTGTATCACACTTAAAAGACTGCTAAGCACGTACTGCTCAAGTATGACAGTTTGGAGGGTTTTTTGTATTAGCACTCTAAAAAAGAATCACTTTCAAGCTACCTTTAGTCTCAGCGCTGGTAGAATTGTGCCAGTTTGCATTCAGAATGTCAAACTCTAGTTGCTGGCAATGCTAACTCTTCATGCCTGGTTCAGACTTACAGGCAGCGTGCCTTCTTGCAGACATCCAATTCAGGTGCAGCTGCGTTTGCCTTCATTCTTGCGTGCTGAAAATTCCAGTTGGCATCCAGGAGTCTCCATTTCAGGCCACATTCAGTAAATGTTACGCTTTATGTTCACGAGGAAGACACAAAACTGCAGTTCAGTTTTGAAGTGGTGTAAATCTGGAGCAGTGAGACTGATTTAGCTTTTTTTACCCTTGCATAGGGGTAAAGTCAGCTCTCAGTCTTGTTTGGGAGACTCTCCTCTGCCTCGCTCTACTGTCTTACAGTGCTGCCTTAGGTGTCCAAAATGGCTTTAGAGATTTCATATCCAGTTGGGCCTCGTAAGAACCACCTTTGAGCTGATGAACTTTTAATTCATGTAAAGGACTTGGCCATGAGAAAAATTCCCCTCCGTAAAATGCACTGGTAGCCATCAATTGCCCTTCCTATTGGAGGCAAGTGTGAGGCAAAAGCGAAGCTAAGCAAGACTGCAGTAGTAGTAATTACCTAGGTGCTTGTTTAACCAGGCAGCAAGTAATGAAGTCGGGAACTGTAATGTCACATCAACTACATTACCTCATTTTCTTCTCTTGCAGACACGGGGAGGTTTAAAATAATGAGCCTGTCTGCTTCTCCCCATACCCCTGAGCACATTGAATCACAAGCACCCTCTTTCTAAAACAAATTTATTTCTTGCCGGCCTCCTTCCCAACAAAGACTTGCCTGTGATGAATACCAGACTTCACAGCATATTTGTCAAAGTGGTACACCTGTGAGGGTTCCAGCACAAGATGAATTTTGGCAGGCCAAGGGAGTAGAGGGAGGTACCAGGCAAGGAATAAATCTTTGTATGTTATACCAGACTGTGAATGAGCGTTCTCCTCCTAAGAATCGCTCCTCTGACAAGTTATGATAAATTATGCTCTTTGTTGACACCTTCATCGTGTTATTTATGGCTCGTTAATTGAACTGAAAAGGAGACTTGTAGCACAGCAGGGGACTGTACAATACGTTTCCACTAGGCTGGAACCTCAACCAAAGAACAGAAAGGGGGAGGAAAAAGGTAAAGTAATACATGCATGTGTGTAATCTCCACTGAAAAGAACTGGCTGCTGTATGAAACCAGTCCAGAACTGTAGCAACTCGTCTCGGTCCTTTCAGAAACATTCTTCAGTCCTCCTGGATCTCTCAGTTGAAAGGCTGGATGTTTGTCTTGTTTGCACCTTTAATCCTTGTATCTGTGTTGCTCTGGGCATTGCTGAAGCGTGGGTTATCAATGCCATGCAAAGGCGAGCATCTGGCCTGTGTTTCTGAACTTGACTGTCCCTCACTTCCCTAACAGCAGCTTCCCCTGCTTTTTCCTAATACTCTCTTACCTGATAACACAGTGGGTGAAAAAGAAGGATGCTGGTGTGGCACCACGAAAGTATCACATTTGTATAGCAACCCAAAATTCTGTTCCTTAGGGGCAATGTATACCTAGTTCAGAAACACACTGACTTGT
>VYZR01023513.1:3686-20655 GCA_013400675.1 Oxylabes madagascariensis
ACAAAGTGCAACTGGACTGAGAGCAAAAACTTACTTCAAGGAGCAAAAGGACACAGTGTATGGCAGGAACTTTCAGCCAACCACAGCCTAACCCAAATCAAACTTTAACAGGGAAAAGGCTTGAGTGCACTACTTAGGTGTGTACACTCCTCTCTCAAAGGATTCTACTTAATCATAGCTTTATGCAACCTATATTGGTCCTGGACAACACATAAAATACCCTCACCAGATTTCCATGCTTTAATGAGTGACTTTTCAATGAATTTCAATGTTTGATATTAAAGTTTCTACACAACAGGAGATTATGCATTCATATAAACACTCACAATTCTGAGCCTCATATGTGGCCAAAAAAAAAAAAAATCTTTTTCACTCTCAGCATATATGTTTGTCTTTACTCAAGCTAATAGTTAAAGATTCTGAAATAAGACTTTAAGAACAGGCTTGAGGAGTTTGGTTTGTATTCTCTGACACTAAACATAAGGCCAACCCATCTCTGACAGTTATTTACATAAAACCACACAGAAGTTATGAGCCAAATCATCACCTGCATGGGGAATACTCTTGCAATGAGCAGGAAAACCACCTGCTCAGTTCACAGGGGGAAATTTTAAAATTAGTCTATGAACTGATTTATGAACACTATTGCTTGAATCTCTGTTTCTAGCTGTTACTGATAGCTAGTCCTAAATGAGCCTCAGTGACAGGATGACAACCAAGAAAGGACGGCAGCCTTAGTACTTACTGAAAGAGGTGTCAGAAATGTAAAATTACTGAGAATTTTGAGGTCTGTGTGTTTTAAACCATCATGATTTCTCCATGCCCTGCTCAGCATAACAGTGAGCTTCCCAATAGTAATGATAGCAGCTCTGAAATTAATTAACTACACTAAAACAAATGAGATCTTCAGTTTCACTTAACTAGACACAAGTTAAACTTCAGGTTGTATTCACTGGAACCACCACGGGAAAATCTGCTTCACAAAAATTGCTTTTGATTCTTACGTATTCCAGTAACAGTGACAGTAATTAGCAAAAATCTCTCTGCTCCAATTCAAATCTGTTGGGTGATTAGTTACTGGTGGCAGTGGGAGGGGTCCTTCAAAGCATCAGCACGTATTATCTGTAAACTACACATCAAATTCAGGAGGATTCCTCCAAGAGCCCACCCATGGACAACAGCTGGGCAGTGCCATGGTACCAGTGGTTCACAGCTCATCCCACCTCAACATCAAGTGACCCACCAAAAATATGCACAAGCCACGGCAAACCAAAGCCAGTGGGGTCAGTCAGAGGCAACGTTACAGACAGAAAGGAGGAGGAGGCTGGAGGATGACAGATACACAGCAAACTGTGTGTGCATAAATACACAAAACCATAGGGGCAGGGGTTGGAAGAGGCTCTGGAGATCATTAACACCCTGCTAAAGCAAGATACACATACGAGGAAAGGCTGAGAGAAACAGGGCTATTCAGGCTGAAAAAGGGAAGACTTCAAGATGACCTAATTGCAGTTTTCCAGCACCTGAAGGGAGCCTACAGGAAAGATGGAGAGAGAATATTTACAAGGGTCTGGAGTGACAGGACAAGGGGGAATGGCTTCAAACTGATAGTAGGTTTAGATTAATACTAGCTAGAAATTCTTTATTGTCAGGGCAGCGGGCACAGGTTGCCCAGAGAAGCTGTGGATGCCCCATTCCTAGGACTGTTCAAGGACAGGTTGAATGGAGCTCTGAGCAACCTGGTCTAGTGGAAGGTGTCCCTGCCCATGGCAGGGGGTCGGAACAAAATGAGTTTCACTTCCAACCTACATCATTCTATGATATTTTTCCAATTCCCCCTGGTTACTTTCTGTTCTAAAAGCTTATTCTCTAATTTTTTTCTTCTGTTCAGAGATATTTACCATCATGCATAAACATATTTTACAGTGTCTGACCAGATAGCAAGACCAAGACTTAAGCTTTCTCCTCACAGGAATGACTACTGCCTAGGGTATAATTTTACTGTGGCCACTATAAAAAACGTTCAGTCTTGTCTTTCAGGTCTAAAACAACACTGCCAAAAGATTCATGTTTTTACACTTTGATATATTTTCCTTTGCATCCCAATCGCAGTTTAACCCATCACACCAAATACAAGCTATTCTGGCTCGTGTTTGATGGTCTTCATAGTCCTTTCACAGGCCTAACTCTCAAGTGGAAAAGGCAGTCCCACAAGCCCATTCAAACATTCAGCATATCTATAGGGCTGTTTTTCCCCAAATAGACATCATAATAGCCTCACCCTGCTCTGCACAATACAGAAGAGCTCCCACGAAAACACCAAGCTAGCCCCATTCATCCTCCTCACTCTGCCGCTATGATAACAAGGGCAACTATTCTAGGAACAAACAAACCAACTCTGGAAATTCCAAGTGTCCTCAGATCAGTGGGATCCCAGGCTTCGAAATACTTACAAACAATAGCACTCACAGGGGCTGTCAGACCATAAGCTGCTTCTGAGGAGCCAGCTGTTCCTCCCAGGCTGTAGCTCCTGCTAGTGCTGGCCAGCCCAGGCTGGTGATGCCAGATGCCACTCGACCACAGGAGCCAGCACCACCACTTGCCCAAACCTCCGGCAAGCCAGGCCAGGCTCTCAATAAACCAGCAGAGAGTCGCTCTCTGCAATCATTGATTCTCTGCCAACTTAGTGAGAGCCAGGCGTGGGACAAGGCAGGGGATAAGAAAAAGACTGCACCAATTTCCACTGAGTTCAACTGTTGTGGAGCAGCAGCCTTATGAGTTGTTTCTCCACCATTATTTTAATTCTTCTTTTATCTAGTGAGAGAAATTGATGGGGGGAAAAAAAAAGCCTCCTGCAGTCCCCATCCTACTTAGGCACTATTGCAGAAAACTTACACCAATGGGAGATGAATTAAAAACCTCACAGTGACAGAGGTGTGGTGCTCCTGGTGTACACTTCTCACAAATGAATATGCACAATAAGACCCGCTCCTGCTTGGGCCAAAATGCCATCCACTGTTCTCCACTTCCTGCTTTAGGTGTGCACATCCAGAAGGATTTCATTTACTGCAGCTGTTAATGGCACAAAGATCAAAGCTTCCACTTCACCTCAAACAACTCTGCTACATGCACTCGGTAAGTGATACCAGGAAGATTTCATCATTTTTTCCAGACAAAATTCAGCATAGTACAGCAGAGAAATTGTAAATAAAATTTAAATTGCACTTTTTCACAGACAGGTCTGTATTACAAAGAGTCCACTGTATTCAATAGAATGGACACATTTGGGGAAAGAGCTCAGCTGTCTGTTTTGAATAGGAAGGGAAAAAAAAAAAAACACAACAACCAAACTTAACAGAAAGCCTTTCAATACAGGCTCTTCCGTTTAGTCCAATTAAAAAAAAAAATTAGTAACATGATTTCCTACAGAAAAAGGCCTTGTAATCACAGAGTGGGCACGTACCCAGGCACGTCTGCCCTCCTGCCTCTCGAAAGCAACAGCTCAAGGCCACCGCCAGCAGCGTGGCCTGGCCCCAGGGATCCCCAAAAGCCCCAGTAGCACTCCCAGGCTTCCTGGCACCTTGGGCAGCCAGTGTAGCTCCTGATCACACTGCCTGCTCTTGGGCCACAAGAAGTTAGAGGAGACAACACGGACGGCTTTGGAAGAAGAACAGAGGGGGAGCAGCTCCACTCCACTGCAGTGAGGTCTGCCAGAGGTGAACTCATCCCACAGGCTCAACTGGTCACCCCCTCCCCAACTGCTGGTGCATTATAAGACGAAATTACATCAGGAAAGTCACACACCAGTATTTGCAGCATTCAGTAAAATGATTTGATAGTTCAACCTGCCCTCCACTAATCATCTGAAAAGAAATCGTATGAAGAGACATGTTTTTAGCCTGGGGAGGAGAACATGGACAAGGACAGACACAAGGAACAACTGCACAAGAACGAGCCTACATACAACATTAAGCAACGTAAAATCTGGGGCGGTGTTTAACAGGTCGCCTGGAAGGTGACAGGCTTCTGACAGCAGTTCCAACTTCTGGGGAGAGACAGCCTTTCCTGGGTCAAGCACCAGGAAGGTGCTGGCACGTGCTGTGTCCCTGCGGAAAGGTCACTGCCACCCCACGGCCTGTGAAGGGCAGCCAGCAGCTTTCACTTGCATCGGGTAATAACCTCCATGGATGCAGGTGATGTTAGAATTGAAACGAACCTCAAACACAACAGAGACACTACAGTATTCAAAGACATGGTGAGAACTGTACCAGGGTTCAGCGTGTGATTTTACTACCTCACAATTAAAGAAATAGTATATTCAGCATTGCGCTCCACAGAAGGCAACTGAAATTTTCTAGGGCATTTTCTTTCATGGAGAAAGAAAAAAAAAGATTCGTTTAAAGTTTTCGGGAGGCTTTTTAATGGACTTTGAATTACCTTATATTGAAACACACACTTGCCTCATCTCCCACAGAAAGCTGAAGGTGCTATATTCTAACATGTTCAGACATGGTCTCAAGAAATCTCCAACAACTTTGGTGTGTAAGCACTGTTCACTGTAATTTAGCCCTGCCACTTTTCCCTGTGTCAGTGGTGTTGTAACAGTAGCACCAAGAATGACTTTCTGCCATCACCACATACCTACCTGAAGCTTCAGAAGTTGACTTGAATAAAACGGGTACAAAGTACTCCTCTAACGAGCTCACACTTCTGGAAAATTATTTGAAACAAAAATTTAAATTCTGTGCTGTCTTCTTAGCAGCAGCATTTGTCAACACATTCTCCATTGAACGACAGAGATGATAAATTCCGACAGTAAAATCTTCAATCCTTTTCTATTCAGCTAGGTCACAAAGCACTCTCAGTACGTTCCCTGGCCTCTGACAACTGGGCAGAGCCTGTGCACTGCACGCACCCTCCACTCAGCACTAGCAGAGGGTGGCATAATTACCAGTCACCTTAAAATCAGCCCCAGAAAAAGCTTCAAGGCAACGTGGCAACTTAGCAAGAGCTGGAACTGGTGATGATGGGGAAATCTGTCTATCTTCACCATTAATAAATCCAGAGCTTACCCTGTAGACCAGCAGACTGTACCCAGAAAGGCAGCCCAGGCAGCTTCAGGCGAGGTGACAACTGTGGTCCAGACAGGGCTGTCACAAGAGACGTTCTGTGCCTTTCAGCACTAAGTCCCGTAAAACACACGCAAGACCAGAGAAAACTTTTAAAAGTTGCCACTAAGCTGCTGGTTATTTTTTAACTTCCAAACAAGTACTGGGATACAGTGAAGACTTAATTCTAGTACCCCATTAAAAAAAAAATGTAACAAGCTCACATGCCAGAATTAAAAAAGACTTGCCAATTACTACCACCAAATAATTGAAAGATTCTAAAGTAAGAAAACTACACAGTAGCGGGAAAGTTTCTAAATTAAAAAAAAAACAAGGTCCTCAACCAGGTGGTAAATTACAGAAGAGATACAAGTAGAATTTGAAGAACAGTAGCTGACAGATGGGAAAAATAGGTAATACCAAGAAGGGAAATCCCTGTGCAAGCTGTCTGTAAAGCTATTTAGTTTTTTAAAAAAAATCATATTTACAAGCTTAAAAATGTTCTTATATATTTTCCCATGGTTCTATATCAAAACAAAGCAAAAGTTAAAATCTGCAAAGTATAGGAATGCTTTCTCAGTCACAACCTAATATTTCTGGATACAATATAGTATTCAGTCCTCTAACCAGGTCATTTACACCTATGCACTGTAAAGTGTTACGGGAAAAAAAAGAAAAGTACTCTTCCAACAACTGTGGTCCCAGAAGAAATTTCTGTTTCAAAGTAACTAACTTACAGAAGAATAAAATGAAAGCAAAAGGGAAGTGGAATAGGAGTCTGTTCCTGCCATTTCCTCTTCTGAAAAGAATGAAGAACGTCATGTGCCAATGCACACCCAAACTTTTCCAGATGCTTACTTTAAAGCACAGCACACACCTGAAAGTAAATGAATACTATTTTCAACTTCCATCTGACACTCTCCCTTTCTTTTCCAGCTTAATCCCAGTAAAAACACAACTAAACTCAACTTTTCAAAGTGGCTTTATGTTTTAATGGAGATTTGATTGAAAATCAGAAAGCGTCCTTTTTAGTTTGAGAATAGGAATAGAAATTTCAAGCACAGGTATCTGACTTTCCTTGGAGTCACACATCTGTGAGAAGGACAGTTATCACAAAAACCACGTGTGACCTCAAGCCTACCATTTACTATTCAACAAAAGTAAAAACTGGCATGAAATACAGCTGCATAAATCACAGTCCAAAAGTTCTACACCTGAGACTCAGACCCTAATGCCAAGTGAACATCCTCTCCTAAAGGGAGCCCTTTGCATTTTGGGGTACACCACCAGTGAAATGATGATAATTGGCAGGACGAAGCCACAGCGGGCTAGAATGCCAGTATATCACATGCATTTATTTTCACTAATTCTGTGCATGGTAAGATACAAGGGTTAATTAGATTTAAATAGCTCCAGATCATGCCTTGAAAACACTAATGCCTCTCTGGCAAGCTTTTATTAAATACATTCTTCTGTCAGCCTCTGCTTACTGTAAAGCTGAAAATATGCTTTCACCTGATGGCTAAAAAAGCTTTAGTCAAGGATATTTTAAGCACAATCTGCATTTTTCTTGGCACCTAAACTTTGATAAGCTTGACTGTTGCCAATTAGTTGATAACAGAAACATTTTAAAAGAAATACTGTGCAGAGTATAATTTTTTTCAGCAGGAATCCACTAGGTAAAATAATTCAGAAACCAGGTATAAACAAAAGCATCAAGTGCAAGCTGTACATCTCAGAATAAAACCAGTTAAAATTTGCATACTAATATTTCCAATGACCTTAAAAAAACAAATGTTTTACATACACAAATCCGTCAGGTGATGATTTCAAAGTTAACCTAATTGCACTCGAGGCTTCAAGCTGTTCCACATCACATATCCCTTGCATTCCACCTCTCCAACACCCTTAGAAGGAGAAATACCTTAAAACTGTGGACACTCAGTGATACTACTGCTAACAACAATGCTGTTCCTGTTGAAGTCCCATCACCAGGTAACCCCAGATTTCAGGGAAACGCTCATGCTGATGGCATTAAACATACTCCTGAATTTCATTCTTTATGGCAAAGAAAAGCTAATGACATTTCCAAAACAATGAAAACTACAAAACTACGAAAAAAAAAAAAAAATCAGTGCCTTCTTAAATTGTAGGAGTCTAGTCTGAACAGATTTTCATTGTGATTTTCAAATGCTTAGAATGAATGATGCTACTAAATACATGGGGAAACCACTCTATAATTAAACAGAGAAGAACTCAGAAAGCCTGTCACCAACAACCGAAGCCATCACAGTGTCCAGCTCATGACATTTTGTGTCAATCTGTACTTTATACCATCTTAGGACACACTTCTTCCTTCACAGCATTTCACAGCAACCGCAACATTTTGAGTCAATGTTGCTTAACATTTCATTCACATTAAAGCCCAAACCCACAGATTCTGCACAACACCCACAGGAAAACTACTGTGTAGTCCAGTATGCTAAAACCACCCCTCTACCAGAAGACAGAAAACCCTGTGAGTGTCAGCAGGAGTCAGCACACCCCCACAGCCACTCCAGAACACAGACTGGTGTACTTGCCTCAAATATTGAGGCAGGGAGGCCTAACCCTCTGCAGCCAAGAGCTACTTTATCCCTTCTGAAAAATGGGGTGGTAACACAGCACGAAGGCAGTGTAGACAGGATTGTTCAAAAAGAAGTTTCATGAAAATTTTCCGCTAGTGGTCTGTAGAGCTCTTAGTCAACTGCAAGTTTTGAAGTCCTACAGAAATCTAGCAATAAAAAAATGTAAACCCTGCAATACAATGAGAGAAAGCAAACTGCAATACTGGAAGAAAGCTACATTTTAGATGGTCACCACAGAACACACTACAGCTGCTCCCGATTTTACCTGTAAGCTTGGCTGAGGTGTGCAGGCACAATACAGCTTGTGATAACATCTATATTCAGCACAGTATTAATGTAAAGTAACATGGAAAAATCTGACATGCGCTGTTCAGAACTGCATTGCCAAAGTAAGAGTTACAAGTGTTCACAAAAAACAGCGAGAGATGGCATTCGCCAACCTGAGGAAACAGCAAAAAGTATTTCCTTTTGCTTGGCACAATGCCTGAGTTTGTACCTTTACTTGGCACAAAGCCTGAGTTGGTACTATCTTGCAAGGTATGCTCTGTAGGAAGGCATCTCACCACCTCATCTTTCCTTCAGCCCCACAGCTTTAGCATTCTCTCCCTTTTTTAACTAATAAAAAAGATGAGTTTATAAAAAGCTTTCAACTTGCATGGTTTTGCATGCATTTAACTCCTGCGATTCACAGTATCAGCTTTTCCCTATTAATTATGCTTGACCAGCCATTAACCAGAACACTGGACATAACACAGTCCCAAAGGGAACGGAGGGAGCTTTCATCTCATATATCACACACTCGGCTCCCTGGCAGAAATCACACGTGAGTGACATTAAGAGTCACTTGACTACTGAAACCGAACCCATTTTCACTCCAGTCTAATATTTTCCACTCTTAGCAGATGTTGACTTCTTTAACAGCACCCCAACTGATAAAGTGTAATCATCAGCTAACAAAAGACATCTCTGTTCCATAATGCAAAAAAATGACTGAACTCTACCCTGAACTCATAAAATCCTTTTGAAATACATTGTCACAACAGCCTCTTCGACATTACTCACCTAATACCTAATATCCTAACTTGTGACTTGAATTGTGATGCTCCACTGCTAGCCCAGGCACAAGTCAACAGGCCCCTGCTGAGAATCTGAATTCTTTCAAATTAAAGGTGTCCATTTGCTGACTGAAGACCATCACCTTGGTAACTTAGTCACCAGGGTTTGATGGGGAAGTTTAAAAACAAAGCCAGCAAAAAAAACCTCAAGCAAACAAAGAAAAAACAAACAAACAAACAAACAAACAAACACCTATACACACACAATCCTTCCCTGTGACTCAAGGCAACCTTCACTCACTTTAAAATAATCACAGTGGTTATCACAAGAGAACTAGAAAGTGAAAGCCATTAGGATACTTTCATTTCCAAGAAAATCTGCTCCCACACCTGTGGCTTTTCTACTCAGAGAAAGCAGAAAAGACTTTTCTCTCTCAGATCCCAGCAACTCACACAAACACACACACATATCCCCCACAGATTTTTAAGAGTTTTGTTCCCTAACAAGAACAGAAAATCAATTTTAAAAAAACCAAAAACACAACCAACTAAACAAAACCAAAAATTCAGGCCTTTAAAGGAATTTATTCCTACAAGAAAATACGTAAGTGAAGACACAGCTCTTAAGCTTTTTGTTTACTTTTTATGCTAAGGAATACCAGGAATGTCACATTTGACTCTTGACCAGCTGGGAACTGAAAATCAGTATCTTCACTAGAGACAGTGAAGAGCAATATTATTTCAATATATCTTTAGGCACCTCTGGGCACCTCAATAATCCCCCTGTCACTGGCACAGCCAGCAATGGCTGTAAGGGGGTGACTGACGCAGCTCCTCAGACAACTCCTGAACAGGTGAGTGTCAGAGACCACCTCCCTGCTGGTTTTCCAAAGATCCGAGCCCAGCCTGAAAGGCATCCTCCAAGTCCCCTGGGGCCTCAGGTAACCTGGCCACTTGGTCCCCAGCACCTGCACCAGCACCCCTCAACCTCACCATTCACATCACTGGAGCTACAGATCCAGCTTCTCAAGGACTGAAAAACTGGGCTGTCAACTCTTGGATGAGTCTTTCGGCAAGTAAGAAGAGAAGATTTAGCCAGAAACAGAAGGGAAATTCCATCTTTTGTTCTACTCTTCATTCCCCTTCAGTTACTCAAGTCCACGGACACCAGCTGAATTCACAGAATTAAGGAGATGTCGGCCACAACGTATCTTCTTAGGCACAGGAGTGTAAGAAAGGCAACTGTTCAATTATCCTTCCACTTATCTTTATGAAGCGCTTTCTAAAATGTGAAATACTCTTCTATTTTAAGACATGGGTAATCTGCTTTTTTGACCTTCTCATGGAAGCTGAAGGGTTTTACCATCTTTTGTAGCTGCTGCTCATAGTAGCTGTGAATATAGGGTTGTCCGAAAAATATTGGAGGGGGAGGGAGGGGGAAATGTGTGTTAAGGATTTATTACAGATATTTTAAAATAATACTACAAAAGGTCACCAGGAAAATCTATAAACTTTACACATTAATATTCTGAAGCAGTATTTTTATTTCAAGGTGTGGACTGAACATTTAAAGACATTATTTCAGACAAATTCTAATGATAGTACTACATTTGTAAACACCTGCAAACACAATCGAAATTATTACGAATTTCTGTGAAAGATTTTCTGAAAGGAAAAAGTTTTAAACTGCTGCTAAAGGTTTCATGAAGGTGCTGATTCATATCATATTATACCAATAAACCCAACCCTCAAAGATTCAGCAAGCGTGCATAGATATTAAACCAAAAAAAAGACAAAAAACCCCAAAAACTAACCACACACACCTCCGCCCACTCCCACCAAAATCCATCAGAACAGTCACAAAACCAGAAGGCATTCAGCAGACCAGTTTGACAACGGCTTTCAAAATTAGTTTGAATCACTGGCCTTTGCACCTTGTTCTAGCTTTCAGAAATACCGACAGGAATCTGTGTCAAAGGCGTAACTACAAGTATTACAAAGCTTTTCGATATGAACTTCTTAAATACAGAACAAGATGCGTATATTTAAAAGCATAACTCCACAGTACTTCAAGTAATGTTTGCAAATTACTTAGTAGTTGGTGCAAACACTTTCAGTAAACCAGTGTCGTTATTCTGCTCATCCTGGACAAAGAGGTACTAAAGCTCTGGGTACCAGCACTGGCAGCTGGAACCCCCCATATTCAAGCCCTCCAAGCTCGCCTGTCACACAGTCCAAACACAAACAGCTCCCCATTCATGGTGAGATGCAGAAACCATCCTCATTCCATGACCCAGGGGCCATTTCTCAGGTGCAGAAGGATACCTGTACGTTGGTCACAGGGAAGAGTGGCTCTGGCCTCGTGATGAGAGAGGGAGCCTGCAGCCTCCTGGATCCACCAGGCAACCCTGAACTCGAGTCTCAAAATACAGAGATTTTAAAGGTTTGGATTTTAACTCCTTGGAAGGTTGCCAACTATTAAGATGGGGAAAAAAAAAAAAAGAGTACACAACTCCCAGGATACCTTCCTTGTGTTCCAGGTGCCCAGCAGATACTTTGCAATCACGTCCTGCCATTCAGGACTGCATCATGTCAATTGGTGGAGACAGATGACTCTATCATCCTCTGCATGAAGCAGCTACTGCTTTTAGGGAAAAAAAATACTCAGTGCCACATTATTAGCTAAATCTTTAAATAATAAATAGATCAAAACCATGGGACAAGCACAGCAGAAGCACACACGAGCTAGCACAATTTTCACCTTTTTACCCCAAAAACAGCAAGAGAGAAGAATTTAGTGTCAGACCTTGCTCTAAGCCAGGCATTATTTCAAGTGGTAAATATCCTTAAAAGTTTGTGCTTCTTTTAGAAAAAGAAGAATGAGCTGAGCTGACACAGCTCTATTCTACTATTATTCTACTATTCCTGAGATTACACTGCCAATGCACGGCTGAATCACAGGTCTGAAATAACAGTGGGTGTGGGAAACCAAAGGACAGATAAAACAGCCTTTAAATCCATGTATCAACCAAATGTCAGGCTCTCTCCAGAAGCAGTAGAACTTGATAACACACATTGCTGAGAGGCCAGCTAAGTGCCACCAATTAAAACCCAGCTCCTTCAAACTGCTGTTCCGAGATGACCACCAGAGTAATTATCAGAGCTGAGACAATGCTGAAACACGTTTGACCTCCCCACATCATAACTTCCAGTCTCCAGAAAAATCACCATTCACCCACGCCCTGAACTCGCTGTGGAGGGGACACTGGCCTAGGGAAGGGTCTGCACAGCACGAGGGGCAGCCTGGGAAGATCTTCCTCCAGGAGGAAAACTGATGTATGCAGGCACCAGCCACGTAGGGCTACCTGGAAATGGGAAATCCTGCAACACACATCCCTTAGTTCCTCAGCAGCAAAATGCCTGACAAAAAAAAGGATTAGATGGGACAGAAATACAGATTGGACAAAAGAAGAAGCTATTTTTTTTTTAATATCTCATGTTGTTTACCTTTAGTCATACTCTTTAGTTTTACTGTGAGCATTACCTGTAACCTTCAGACACTGAACAATGTCAGAGAAGTACACAAGGGCCATGAGCAACAAGAATAATATGATTAATTAGTTGCTTCAGGACATAAATTACAAGTTTTAAATAAGGGTCAAGATGACCAGTAGAGATGAAAGAAAAAACTTCTTTTGACCTGATGCAGCTGCTTTAACTACACAATAAACTAAAGATAGCTTCAGTGGGAAACAGGCTGTGTGTAGTTAGAGCATTTATTAATACAAACCTACATCTCCAAGTGAAGTTTGACACACACTTCCTGTACGACAGTAAGAAAACAAGTGATGAACAATGTTGGGAACCATGGCTCCGAATAAGGTATGCTGATGACTCAGGCATCTCTTGTAAAACCAATATATTTCTACTTGTATGTGGTTTCTTCACGCTAACAGAAAACAATTGTAACAAACTTTGAGGTCTCCAGAACAAACTCTCTTATTTGTGGAAATTGGATTTTTCCTCTTTCAAGGGAAAACAATATGTTAATGCTATGGTAGCCTCTCCACCTTTCATCCGTCCATCAGCCCACTGCACCTTCACCATTTGCCTTTCTTACATGCAAATACTTGATCAATGTTAAAGTTAGTCATCCAATTAGCTAGTCACTGGTCTCACTAAGCAACAAGCTACTCACTTTGGAGTCAAATAAAGCTTTTTTACAAAGTACTTTTAAGATTTGCCTTTCCCTCATTCCCTAAATGCATGCAATTAGGGATAAAACAGGTAACAAGCAATTGCAGATAAAAATAATCAGATGATTCAATGGAAATAATAATAAAAAAAATCCCTGCCATGAAAAAACCTTGATATTTTATTCAGTTTCTCTAGACGCTTAAAAAAGTGACCATCACCCACAGATGTTGATTACACCTTCAGAATTACTGCTAGCTTTATTTTTTGCTGCAGCATGGATTACCTGGCATATATCACAATCAATCTTCAACCTCCTTTTAGGCTTATCCTCGATTTGAAGCTCAAGTGAAGATGAACTACTGACCCACAAGCAGTAGTTTAGCTGAAAACTAAGGACCCTTCTAGTTTAGCTGAAAACTAGCCTTTCTCCTTCAGGATTATTGTCAGAAAACACAAAAAGGCAGCACTGATCAGGGTCCAGAAGGCACTATGTAACAGAGTATCTGATGTGATAATTACAACATATTAAGTAATTCCCTGACAAGAGGTTTTGTAAAAGATAAACTTGCTCACGAAAGTTGTCAGATGCACAGCAGCAAAATCAGTTTTCAAACACAGCAGGCACACGTAGCAGCAAATCTGCCACATTAACCTGCGAGCACACCCCGACTGAAAACACTGAGAGAGGAACAACATCAGTCCGTTCAGCCCTTGCCTTCCTGCTGAAGCAGCCAAAATCAATGCTAACTACTTCCAACTATGAGAGCAGTCCTCGGCCAGACACGCCCTCCCTCCAAAGAAGCTTCTTAAATGCGAGTTGTACCACTTTAACCAATTATACCCTAATCAGCACATTCCCACTGTCCACTCTTACGGCTGCAGCCATTTAACTTCCGTACCAAAGCACATATACCTTTATCCTCTTATGAAGGCAGCACATGCCATTAAAACATTAATAAAAATCCTGGAAGAGGCAACAGCCATACCACTAACCAGAAGAGTTGCGTTAACCTACAAGTTACCTTTAAAACATATTATTTGAAAACCAGTGCCATTTAATTTTAGACATTTCTCTCGACAGTGCAGTTCAAGGAAAGGAAAGCTTCAGAAAGGTATCCTTTTTTTCCTTCTTTCGACAGAGAAACGTTCTCCGCCGAGTCCTGGCGCACAGTAAAAGGCTGGCGAGCGCCGTCATTCCCTTAACCCCGTTCCAGGGTGCACGTTAACACGAGTCCCTAAACCCGGCACTTTTTCACTCCAGCAGGAGCGCGTCACTCGCTGGAAATAGCGTTCACCTTTAGCAGGCGCGGCTGCCGGCGCTGCAGGGTCACGCCGGGCATGTGCAGCATCTCCCCCGGGCCCACGGGGGCTCGGCCGGGACCCCGCGCTGCTCCCGCCCGGCCCCGCTCCCGCCGCTCCGCCCGGCAGCTGCGAGCGCAACAGGCCCGCCGGGGGCCGGGGGAGCGCGGGGAGCTCCCCCGAGGGCAGCGCCGAGCGCGGGGCCNCGGCTCCCGGCGGCGCCGCCCCGCGCACCTGCCCCGGGCGCAGCCCCCGCCCGGCCCCTTCCCCGCCCTGTCACACCGCCCGCCTCCATCTTGGGAGCTCCCGCGACCCCGCGGCCGCCCCGCTCCTCCCCCGGCAAGGGCCCGCGTCCTTCGCCGGCCGCAGGGGCGGCCCCGGGGAAGGCGAAGTTTGCCCCGCTGCGGGGGAACCGAGAGCGGCTCGGACCGGCGCCGCTTCCCAGGGGATCGCCAGGGAATTTCTGAGCCGGCGCTGGTACCAGCGCTGTCGCTGCTCGTAGCGACAGCACACCGTGTCACCAAATGAAGCACAGAATCACAGGATAGTTCGGGTTGAAAGGGACCTCTGGAGATCACCCGCCCCAACCCCCCTGCCAGGGCAGGGGCACCGGGAGCGGGTGACACGGGAACGTGTCCAAGTGGGTTTGGAGCGTCTCCAGAGAGGGAGACTCCACACCCTCCCTGCGCAGCTGTTCCAGTGCTCTGCCACCCTCCACAGAAAAAGTTCTTCCTCGTGTTGATGTGGAACTTCTTGTGTTTTAGTTTATGGCCATTGCTCCTTGCCCTGTTGCTGGGCCGCACTGTTGCTGGGCTCCACCGTCCTCTTGGCACCCACCTTGGAGATCTTTGTATGCGTTCATGAGGTCCCCTCTCAGTCTTCTCCAGACTAACCAGGCCCAGCTCTCCTCATGAGTGAGATGCTCCAGACCCTTATCACCTTTGTAGCCTCTGCTAGACCCTCTCCAGGAGCTCCTTGATGAGCCCAGAACTAGACACAGTAATGAATCCTGAAGTTGCAGGTCTTCCCTTTCTCTGAGGTTTGGCTGAGTTTGACTGGGTGAGCTGTGAGGTGATAGTGTTCAGCATTCAAATTGTACAGAAATGTCATTAATGTATGGGGAGGGGTGGGCGGAGGGAACTGGTCTTGGCAGCCCACAGTGAATTTTGGCACCACAGATAAATAGTAACAGCGATCTCCCAAAAGATTGTCCCTCTGTCACCCTGCTGTGGGGTGTCAAGGAAAGGGCGAGAAAGGACTCTGCTTTGGGCATCAGCACAAGCAGGGCAAAGAGACTCGGCTGGCCAAAACACGTTTGCCCAGCAGCAGAGAAGCCCACCCCACGTTTTGAATGCCTGCCCAGTGCATGGTCCCTATGTCCCAGTTCCATTTCCAAGGCTGGCGAAGCTTAGTCTGTAGGAAAAGCTGCAGAGAGCAGCACGGTTCTGAGAGCCCCAAGTACCTAAAAACATGAGCTAATGCAACAAAATGAATTGCGGCTACTGCTTGTCTGTCACGCACAGTCTTTACGACTCTGTAATTCAAGGCCCTCCTCTCCCCACAGTAGAGTATGGATCTTTTTAAAACTGAGGTTATCAGGTAATAACATCACTGGAAGATCCTGGACTTTAAATAAAACACGAGCACAGCTCATGACAACCTGCAAACACTGCTTTATTTCACTGTAACTTCTGTGCAGGAGATGTTGCAATGTAATCAATATTTGCCCTTCTCAGGTTTGTTGCCCATAGATTGTATCGGTTTTAATGTTTTTTTCCTTTTAGGCTGCAATATGCGAGGCAATTTTTAAAATTAATGTTCCCAAAAAATTTATTGTGCAAAAGACAAAAAAGTATGCAGATAATATAACAGGATCAGAAATGGCTTGCAAATTACTTTTCTGGAGATAGGAGCGGAAATTCTCTCTGCTCAGACTGATGGCTACATGTAGGAAAGACAACAGTAGCAGCTTGGGGCTTAAAAAACTTTACTGTAGCAGTTATACAGGAGTGCTAGTCCAATTCCTCTGTCCTCTTCCAATATATAATATGCCCTTTTTTATGCATTTTTACAGCTTCTTCACAGTGTTCTTGACATGTACTATGTTCAGATAACGCTCATCAAAACTATTTATTATTTACATTATTTGAAAATATTATAAACAAATTAGCATTTAAATGAAATACATTTGTCTTGCAATATTTTTTTCAAGTGTTTTAACTGTTGCATTTAATAGCTTTCTGGTGTCCAAAAATAAAATGTGTTCAAAAAGAAAGAAGAAATCCTAAGTTTTGTTCAATTCTCTTTAAATCAGGATAGGGTGACAAAGTATCACCTTCCATTAAATTCCCCTCCCCCAATAAAATTATCACTTTTAAGGGCTCTGACTTCCTAACCTTCTTTGAATTAAAAAAAGGCTGAGCAATGCAATCCCAAGACAGGGACTTGCCATTGAAATACATAATCTGAACCACAGCCACTCAAAGGAGGATTCTGTCGTGCTTGTGGTGTTGCTGGGAACCACAGGGAGCAGAGTTCCCTGTTCTGTTTGCAGCTCAAGCGCTCTATGAAGTACATTGAGCACAAGACTGGAATTTGTACCTCATCAGAAAACACTAATGATTTTGTCAGGGCCACAGTTTAGGAAGAATATATATATATATATGTATATATATATGTATAT
>VYZR01023515.1:0-10772 GCA_013400675.1 Oxylabes madagascariensis
TAAATAAATATATTTGGGCATCTTTTGTGTGTTGGTCTATGCTTTTGAGAGCATGAATCCTCATGTATGTTCTACCCTATACTCAAATTGACATTTGAAAACAACTTTGTCTTCAAGTATGTGCTATGTCAAAGAATTATTTAAAATTACCACAGTAAAGCTTGGCATAAATAAATAAAACTGGGTTTATTAAGCTTAGGATCCTAAGATAATTCATATGAAAGGGATCTTACACACTGGCTTAGAAGACATCCTTTCTCCAAGCAACGTCATAGCACAGTGCTTAGGTCTTCATGTGGTCTGGTCTTAACCTCAAACAGTGGAGACTGTAAGGCCCTGGGAAAGTTGTTTCAATGCCTGACTTTCCTCAAGAGTTGAAACTATCACAGTCTTCCTATTCAATCACTTGAACAACTCCATTTAGACTGTAAACTCACTTTTGATGTTTAATGTCCACTGTACTGTCTTTTTTTCAACTTTAATTAAAGCTGCCCAAATGTAAATGCCTAGTTTACTTCTGCAGGCAGTTTCCCCAACTGTAGTGGATTGTGATTATTTTTTTCTTTAGTTTTTAGATTCAACCGCAAAATGGAGACTAAACTCAAGCTTTGTGACTCTTCCTGAATGAATGGATCTCATCTGGGTCCTGTCACTGATACTATAATCCTATGCAGGTTATTTTCAAGAATGTCTAAAGTTTTTCTTGAGGAGTTACTGCTGCTATATTTAAGCACTTTCCTTGTTTTGTACATAGCTGCTTCTAACCCTCTACATGAAAGTAGAAAGGACATGACTCTAAAACTGGTAGAATGTACTGGTTTTGATACAGGTTGTCATTGCTGAGGCCAGTAGTATAAAACTACCTGCGGGATGCAGGTTTTTTTTTTTTCTCAAATTTTCTGTCACTTGTCTGAGGAAAAGAATTTGAGCTTTAATAGAAGAAGGCTAGTCTTACTTTGTGCTACAAACTGCATTCTCACTACCCGTCTGTGGAGAGGGAGCATTGTGATATTTGAGACTGAGGAACTGGATTGGGAAAGCTGATCCAGTCAGAACAAAAAAACTGTAAGACTGGCCTGAGGAAGGAAATGGTAGCCTCTCTCTGGTAGAGGGAAATGGGAGTGCAGTTCATGGTTAATTAAACTAGTAATGAAGCCCTATCCTAATAAACCCAAAAGCTTTGATTTGGAAAAATATGTGGAAGACAGACACAAACAGTGATTTTTTTTTTTCAGTATTGGATTTTCTGACGTGTCTTAACTGCACTACTAGAAAAATATGACCTATTCCAAGCTCCAGAGTTTTGTTTAAACTTTGTGTCAGGCCTTTGAGTTGTACTAGCTTCTTAGATTGAACAAACCTTTGTTCCTCTGTAATAACCTGTAGGGAGTAGTTCCTAGAGACCCAGTACTTGATGTCACCACAGAACAGGTGGATGTCCAAAGGAGTTTGTGACCGTGTGGAAAGCCCATGCTGGAGCAGGCTACTGGCAGAACCTTGCAGCCCCATGGAAGGGCCCATGCTGAAGCAGCTTTTCTGACAGGCCTTGGGACCCTGAGGGGAAATCATGCTGAAGCTGTCTGTTCTGAAGGGCTGCACCCCATGGAAGGAACCTACACAGGAGCAGTTCGTGAAGCCCAGGGGAAGAACTCACATTGGAGAAGTTTCTGGAGGATTGTCTCCCATGGGAAGGGCCCCATGCTGGAGCAGGAGAAATGTAAGGAGTCCTCCCCTGAGAAGGAAGGAGCAGCAGAGACAACATGTGGTGAACTGGCTGCAAACCTCCATTTCCCATCCCCCTGCACCACTGGGTGGAGGAGGTAGAGAAAATTGTGAGTAAAGTTAAGGTCAAGAAGAAGGGAGAAGTTGGAAAAGATCTGGTTTCGTTTTTTATTTCTCATTATCCTACTCCAATTTGACTGGTAGTAAACTAAACTAATTTACCTCAGTCAAGTCTGTTTACCCATGAGAGCAACTCGTGGGTGATTGCTGCCCGTTCTTACCTCAACCCATGAGCCTTTTGTTGTATTTCCTCTCCTCCATCCAGCCGAGAGGGGAGTGATACAGTGACTTTGGTTGGCACCTGCTGTCCGGCCAGGGTCAACTGCCACACAGGCAAACTACTTAGCTTGAAACTTCATGAACTGCTGTTTTCAATGACACTTTGCCACAAGATACCCCAAATGACTGCCTTCTTGTATTTAATAGTTTAAAGAGCAAGAACTTTCTGTCAGATGGTCCACCAGGATGCCATTTCTCTTCACTGGGTTATTGTTTTAAGCACAGTTAGATAAGATGACTTACAGCTCAAATGGTTATGGTGGCACTTCGCATATGGATGACGGCATAAGTGTGACAATTTATGTAATTTTTATGAGTTTCAGAAGTTAGAGAATGTAAACTGTTGTAGTTTTCTTCATTTAGAGAAGATGATATATTTTTATTTGGTTAAAGCAAGTTAGAAGACATCTGTTTATGGTCTTGCTTCTAAATTTCATGAAGAATGTTAATCACATTTCTATTAAAACATATTTATCCAGCTCTCTTAGGTTTGCATTTTTCAAATAGTACAGCTTTTTGGTTTTAGCCTACATATACAACTGCAGCCCCACTTAAAACACACTAAAGTTAACCACTGTTAAAAAGGATTTGCTATGATCTGCAGTATGCCTTTAATTAGAACAAGAAGACTTAACTTTTTACGTCTCCTGAAAAAAGGTTACATTTTTAATAGTAAAAAAAAAATTGTGAAAACCAAAATACTAAAGTAAAACAGAGTACTAAGAGATTCAATAGGTTCTGCAGTTCTGTAGTTTATACTGCATTCAGTTTGTGTATTCTCAATTTAAAAACAAATACCCTTCTGTCCCTCAGGCTACTGTCACAATTTCATTGTGTCTTTTAGCCAAATATCTAGAATTTTTTAAAGAGGTAATACTACTTTCTCATATCCCAATTTTGTAACAGTTCCAGTAGCTAGAGAATCACAGTTGTCTTACTTAACTCCAGATTTCAGAGACGGTTTTCACACTGTATCAAACACAGAAAGTCTTTCTGTTTGACATAGAAAGATATCCCTGTATCATCAAATATAATTTTACAAAAGAAAGGCAATGGCTCTGCATGGTTCTCTGAGCTACTTTGATTTTCCTCTGCTGCCTGCTCTTGGGGCATACACTGTTTTATCCTTGTATTTGAGTGGAGAGATGATCAAAGTTGTGGTGGTCCCCAGTTTACATTTTCACCTAAATCAATAACTGCTCAGGAGCAGTCTCATAGGACTTGATGGTATTGCTGTATTTAAATTGAATTTGAACAGCTGCTTGATATTTAACAGAATGTTTTGGGTCTGTGTTTCTCCAGAATGAGATTATAGCATGAGAATGTGATAAAATGGTGCTCTAGTAAATAAAGAACTTGAAAATAAAAAAGGTAAGTGGAAATAGTAACATAGGACTTTGATGAACCTCACCTTTCTGGCACAATGTCAAATTCAAGAGAGGCTGAAATGCTGGAAAAGCCATGTGCCTGACAAAATCAGATGAGACATGGTACCGTCAGATATTTTTGAAATGGCAGGGAAGTCCTGTGCTAAGGCAAAGACTATTTTCTATTATGCAGCTGGCTGTGATTTTTCCCCCTACCTTGTCTTATTCCATCAGTTTACCCAGAAAAACTCTCATAATCCACTTTACCCCCTAGCCTCACGTTAAGAGCTAACAGAATAGAGCTGCCTGTTTCAGTCCATCTGTTTGAGGATGATTTTGCTCAAATTCAGTTCCCTAGTCTGTGTCACCTCAGTGACTGACTGTTCCTGACTTAGTGCACAGACTGCTCCTCCCAGGCTTTATCACATACTGTAGTGTTTTTATTTTCTCAGGCAATACCATTTGCCACTCACAATTGCTCTGTTTTTGATCACACTTCACTCTTTGTCTGATCCTTCACTGCCTGCTCTTAAAGAAATGCTGGTGCACTGCTGTCTGCCTCTGTTCACAGTTTCCCACTGACCTGTACCTTCCTTACATCTCTTCCACCTACCCTTTCATTTAGCAAACAGATAAAAGAGAGTATTGGAAGTTAAGGGCAATGGGGTTTTTATCTGTTAAATGCATTAATTTCAGAAACTAGATTTTCCTATCATTTGATAAAAAGACATGAAGAAAAAGGTCTCAAAAATAAAACACCAAAATCCTTTCATCTTGTGATTGTTGCAGCTTCATGCTTGAAAATGAAGCATCTATTCTTAGAGAAGCCTCTAGCTGATTTTGACCTTAACCCATTTTTCCATGGAAAACTTCCCAGAACCACGGAATGGGTAAAGTTGGAAGTGGCCTTGGAAAATTATGTAGTCATACACCTCTGCTCAGACCTAGAGCAAGTTGCTCATGGTCATGCTCAGTTTTTTGATAAAAACTCTACAGTCTTGTTGGAAAACCTGTTTTCAGTGTTTGACTACCTTCACTGTAATTAAAAAAAAAAAAATTAAAGAGGAATTTCTCGTATTTAAATTCTCACATTGATTCTAATCCTGTCACTTGGCATCTCTGAGAATACTGAGTGTCTTTAGCCTACTCATCAGTTATTCTAGACCTTCTGCTTTGCCCCCCTCCCACACTCCTTCTCTTAAGGCAAAAGCTTTTACTGTCTCTTTTACTGGAGACCTTGTGCCCTATGTAAATCAGAGAAGACTTAAGTCTGAGCTCCAAGATCCCTGAGGGCCTTTGGTTGTGTTGCTGTTCATAGTTACTCTTTTTCTACTTTCTCCAACTACTATGTGTTGCTATTAAAAAGTGCAAAATTCTTAAGGTAAAAAGGCTGTTTTCCTGCAAGTGACTTGCATGTGCTGTAGCTGTTGATGTGTCGCTTTCAGGCAAAAATGAAGATGCTGGTGTTTTGAATGGTATCTTAGAAGAATGATGACCAGAAGGTCATCCATCCATTGCTAATCAGTATATGCTACCTTAGTATTTATTTAGTGACAGCTCAGTGGGTTCCTGACACTTGTTTTGTTGTCTTGTGCATTTATTCCATATTTTCTGTCAGGCTGCCTCTACCCTAACAATTTCTTTCCTTCAGGGAGTGTCTGTCAGACATACTTTGTGGCTTGAGACATTAGGGCAGTGAAACAGCTGATGTGACTTTATAGATTCTTTGCCAGTTAGAAAACTAGCTTGTTTGAAATTCAGATTAATTTCTCTTTCCAAACAAGCTGTCCTTGTCATTGCTGTTAGGTTATGGAATTCTAAATTAAATTCTTGCATAAATAAAAAGATGTAACTTGATGGATGTTAAACTTGAGCTCTTTTTTTTTCCTTCACAAAGCACCTAGATACATGCTTTTAATGCCATCAATCTTAGCAAACAAACTTATTGTAGGATTTGATGGTAAAAGGTCAGGTCCATTCTGAATTTCCTATGTAATAACTATCGTTTAACAGAGCAAAGAATTAAAGGCTCTGTATTTAAATATGTTTTTCTGATTTCTGTTCTTCCTCCTTTACCACCCAAAAATGTTTACAGACCCAGGCACTCAAATTTCAGTTACTTTTATGTTGTCTTTCACAAAAGGGTATTATGAAACCTTTATTTTCTGGGTTGCCGCAAACCTTGTTGGTCACCTGCAGTGGGATCAGGGTGCCTCTTACTTTTACAAGTAAGAGTACTTACTTACTTACTTACTTACTTACTTACTTACTTACTCTTACAAGTAAGAGTACTTACTTACTTCTTACAAGTGCCTCTTACTTTTATATGTATGTTTCATAGATTCTTTTCCATAGTATCTTCTCTGTCCAGTACATATAGGAAAGGAAAGGGGATTCAGAGGAATAGAAAGTCTGTAATTTCCATGGTGTTTTTATCAGCATTCTGGGTCACAAACTGAATCCTGTCCCCCATCTACAAGTTGGCATCAGCATCCAGCAAGGTGTGGAGGTGAAGGAGCCCTGTACTGGTAGCCCTGAAGAGGTGTAGCCAGATGTTTGAACTCACCTCTGTCTCTGCTATTTTTTTCGCTTTGCCCTAATCAATATTTGATAGCATAATTGTATGAAGAGAAGACCAGCAGCTCAGTTCGAAAAGAAATAAATAAAATTGAAATGTTTACTTGGCTCTCAAGTGAGAAGTGTCCCAAAGTACCTTATTTTAAATGGATGCTGTTGGACATGATGCTGAAGGAAATTTTAAGCTGTGGCAGAATTCTACACTTTGAAATTTATGTGTCTCTATCTGGCTGCCTGTCATCTTGATATAAATCAAGATCTGACATTTGTCTAAAATAAGCCTCTAGATGTAGCAACATCTGCTTATTTTTCCTCCTATTTTTCATCTACTCGTGCCCTCTGCAATTTGACAAATAGATTTTCATTGATTTTTATATTTGAAAAAGACTTAGCTTGAATAAGAATAAACAAAAAGTACATTCTGTTTTATCAAGGATTTTTCATCTTTCACTACAGATTGGGAAACAGCAAATATGGTGTCAGAAATAGAAGCAGTTAGCAATAATGCAGTCTCTGAAATGTATCTCTGGAATGTATCTGAAGAAATCTGCTTGTAAACTAAGTTGAAGTCAACTACCTGCTGAATGCAAAACCAGCAGATTAATGCTAATTTTATCTGACCTTGGTGGAACAGCATTCACTTTGGTAATCATGGGCTTCATAGCACGAATTCATTAATTGCCTCAATCTGAAATTAAAAAGAAAATAAAGGTTTGCATAGTCTAGCTCTAAAATTTCTGCGGGCTGCCAGGGCAGAGCTGACCGATACTCAAGTTGCCATTGACCAATGCCCCAGGTCCCCTCCTGCTGTCCAGCCTCTGTTTCCCAGTCTGTCCGCACATCCAGGGTTGCTCCGTCCCAGGTGCAGAGTCCAGCGCTGGTCTTGGGCAAGCTTCAAACAAGCGGCGATTGCCCGGTCCCCTCCCTTGTCCGGGTCTCTCTGCAGGGCCTCTCTGTCTTCTAGGGAGTCGACAGCTTCTCACAACTGACCATCACCGCCAAGCAGGCAAACCACGTCCTTCGGACAGATTCCTGAAGCTGCCGCCGAAAGCGGTATCTGTTATCCTCGATGCTTTGCCCGCAGGGGCATTTCACGCCGTTCCTTTGGCTCTCCGGGCACGGAGCGGGCGGCGGGGCCGTGTCCGGGCGGGGCGGGCCCGGCCCTGGGCCCTCAGCCCTCAGCCCTCAGCCGTAATGCCCGCGGGGTCTCCCGGCAACGCGGCGGACGCGGCGGCCCCGACCCGCGGCCATGGCCTCCAAGGCGGGCAAGAAGAAGGAGCTCTCCAGCCGCGCCGGCGCCTACTCCAAAACGTGAGAGCCCCGGGAGAGAGGGAGGGTGGGCACGGGAGGATGGCAGCCCCCGCCGTGCCCCGACGCGGTGGGGACACCGCCGTGCCCGGCCTGGGCTGCCGCGGCCGCCTCCGGGGCCGGCTGGGAGCTGCCCCGAGGCTTCCCTGCCCCCGCCCGGGCGGCCGTCGAGGTCGGCGGGCACCTGTGCGGGGCGGGCACCGGCCGGACACGGGTGCGTGCCCCTAAGCGCTGTGCGGCGAGCAGCTTGGGCTAAGAAAGTTCACTTGCTCGCGTGGGTGCTTCGTTAAAAGTGGTTTCCAAAGCCGAGGTGGGGTCTGGTTGCTCTGGGGGTTTTGTTTGTCCGTTCAAAGTGGGGGCCCGGCTCGTGTGGAAGTTGTGCTCCCGCCGTCCTGAGGGCCTCGGGGCGCTCCCGTCGGGTATCGCCGTCCGGTCTTGGAGCACCCCTGGTCCTTTACATGCACCTCGGACCTTGCGCACAGCACGGGGAACGAACCCTCAGCTGCTGCTCGGGAGCGCTCAGAAGCTAAGAGCTCACGGAAATGATGTTGGGTTTAAAAGAACCTCGAAGCTGTGAACCAGGACAATAATTTTGGCAGTGGGGGCGCTCTATTTTCATCAAGTAGAGGAACCGAACTAGCTGCAGTTTTGGGACGAAATGATTAATGGCTGTTCTAGCATGTCAGTTTCACTTACAGAAGGGAAAGATAATTCCCAGTGTTTGGAAGGTTTGTTTTGTGTTATAAAGAATCTGAGGAAAGCGAGTATGATAAAAAAAAGAATTCTTCCTATTAATTTCTTAAATTTTTCTGTATAGGTAGCATCTCTTGAGTTATTTTTAAATTATTTGCTATTTGCTGGGTGTTTAATGTGAATTTGTATATTTCTGTGTAAATGTCTATTTCTTCCTGAAAAGACAAATAAATAGAGGACATTGACATTCACTGTCACTGTTTTTGACTTGTGAGTTCTATTTCTATGGTGTTAGCAGCTTTCTCATCCTAATGTAAGCCTGAATGCATGGCGCTGTCGGGATTCAAATGAAAAAGGCATCTCATGTATGTGCTTATGGCCTCTGCTTCTTTTTTTTTCTGCCATAACTGAAGGTTTCAGTTGTGTCACTTATCTCCCTCCTGAAATCAATCTCAAATGCTCCTTTGTGCTTATTTCATATCAAGTTACACAGCCTTTACTACACAGTAGTTTCTTATTTCATATTTTCATGTATCTATTTTATATTTCATACCTTGATTCCCATTTTGCTAACTTTTCTGTTGTAGGCTGGCAGTATATAGTTCCTTCTCCCCACTGCACCCTTTGCTTAATAACTCTGTTGTTGTTGCTGTTTTGGCCACAGCTGTGCTGTCCTTCATATTTATTGCTTCAAACAGTTTATCAGTTTTTTTCTGATGATATTTAAGCTATCAGGGGCATTTTTGGTTTTTAGCTGTTGGAGAAAACAAAGGAAAGTTATTTTACATAAGGTGGAGTAGCTTGAAGATGTCCTAGTGGTGGCTAGTGATTTTTTCTTTTGTAGCCGAGTTACATGTTACAGTAACCTGATTGCAATGCAGAGCCATGATAACACAGAATAAATAGTTTGTATTGTTTTTTAAATTAAGCCTATAAATTTTGTTTTAACTGTAGCATGTCTTTTAAGTTTATCTTGTGATAAACCATTGTGATGCAGATTGCCTCCGTTGTAAACATCTTGTGGTCATTCTGAAATGTTACTAAGGCATTTTGTGTGAATGGATGAAAAAATGTTGGTTTAGGTCAATTCTTGTCTTTCCAAGTTCAGCAAATGACCGGATAAGCCTTGACTAAATTGTCAGGAAAGATCTTCCTTTGACATCCGTTGAGCTGTAGAAATTAATATAAATCAAGGAAGGCTATTGGTAGTTTATTAAATTTTTGTGTACATAACTTTTTGTCATTAAACAAAAATTCTACTGAAAATGTAGACCCATTTTCTCATGAAGCTGTAGAGAGTAATGCTATAAAATAGCTGAAAAATTTATTTCAGCACTTGCTATGCTTTCAGTCATATTGTTTTGCTCTGTCAATTTTAAGTGAGTTGATCAAATCTATTCCACTACAGCATTTAGTCTCAGTAAGATCTTCATCCTGTTGAAAACCCACATGCATCTTAGTAGGCTCTCGTCAAAGATCTGTATGAAAACCTTGTGTTGTAGAACTCGGTGGAAATTGTTGGTAGTTGGGAACTGAACATAGTGGAACCAGAAGTTTCCCCTTGGAAACAGTTTTAACATCTTGAATAGCCTTTCTTTTCTCTTGACCTTGTTTTTCAGACGGATTGGAATTTATATGCCAAACTCAGTATCAGAAAGATATTTTAGCATTCTTAGTCCCTCTGAAAGGATTGAAACATTGAAACAGATCCTTTTTTTCTTTATTCATGCTGTATGCCAATGGTCTCCAAACATTTTTTATTGCACAACTCAGATAGTGGAAAGTTTCTGAGTGCATCCTTCCTATATATGTGTATTTATTCCTTTATCAGTTATATACATGCTCTATTCAAGCTCTAATTTTTTTTTTCCTTGTGTGCATTGCCTGCTTTGGAGACCACTGCTATACACTACAAAATTTCTATGGGAGAGAACAAGCAACTAGGCAGTTCAAGATTTGATCTACTGTTGGTAATGTTTATAGGGAGCTTTCTCTTTGGATTAGGCTTATTGGTCAAAAGTTAGAACGACAGGCTGTGGTGATTTATGCAAAATGGAGGCTGTATGTCATTTTCCAATTTTCCACAATATTTCTAGACTGCTTTCCCCTTTGTCATAGCATTTGTGATTTGTCAAAACACTGGGAATGCAATTGATAGCAGACAGATAGATATGTTATTTCTTTATTTGGAAATGGAAAGATTCTGTACAATGAGAAATATCTTATTGCAGTAAAGATGTAATACAGATGTAATCTTGGTCTACAAGAACAAGATACAAACATCATTCATTTATTAGAAAGTACAGTTTTAGACCCAAATGCAGAGAACATTCAATTTTCTGATATAAGCCTTAATCTGAATCATTGTCAAGAACAATCAGAAGAGTACTGAACTGGTTCTGCAGCAGTCTGCTCTGGGATAAAATGAATAGTACTGATGCACTTTATAATTGTTGAGAAAAACTGCTGAACATGGTGATAAAACAACTACTGTGTAAGCCTATGGTTCATTCCTCATTTTGTTTGGTAAATCCCATGTTGAGCAGGGTCCTCTATGTTCCCTCAGGTAATGATTTTCTCCTAATACTAGGCAAGTGTTGGTAATGATCATAAATGTTTTATCAAAGGCAATTTACCAAGTCTTTTTTTAATGGGTTGTGGAAATTAGATCTAAATCTTTTACACACACTGTAAGATTGCAGCTGTGTTCATTGGAGATATAATAATTACTTCTTAGAGATGCGGAATTCAGTAAAGCTTTTGATA
>VYZR01023516.1:35633-95638 GCA_013400675.1 Oxylabes madagascariensis
AAAAGAGATTAGTAGTTGAAATCATATGAAATGCTAGTTATATATATAAAGTTATCAATTCCTTAATCTAATTCAGAACTTTGAACTTCTAAGTGTAGTACAGAATTGCTCTTAAAATGAAGCAATTGTCATTGAATTTGAGTATCAGAAATAGCAAGGATTTGATATTAAATTCCACTGTGTTGTACAGTGACCCCTATGTTAGTAAAAAAAAATTAGTAAATACTCCAAGATTTACTGATAACTTTTATTGATGCTCCTTATAGGTATTGACAGCATTAACATTACTGATTGTTTTAAGCACAGACTCTTGGAATTGTTTGGATTGGAAAATCCCTCTGACACTACTGAGTTCTGCCCTTCCCCAGCTGACTACCACCTCCCTTCAGGCAGAGTGAGGTGTTCCCTGCACCTTCTTAATGAGGGTGCCCTCAATCCCCTCATCCAGATCGTAGCTAAAGGTACTAAACAGGACTGACCCAAGCACTGGGTTGTAACTGACCACCACCTGGGCTCCATTCCCCCCTGCTGGATGGTGCCCACCATCCAGATGGTTTTTACCCCGTGAAAACTCTGCCCATCCAAGCCGTGAACAGCCAGTTTTTCCAGGAGAAGGCTGTGGGAAATGGTCAGAGGCTTTAGTGAAGTCCAGGAAGGCACCTCCACCCTCATCCACTAAGCAGGTCATAGAAGGAGATCAGGTTGTCAAGCAGGACCTGCCTTTCATAAACCCACACTGGCTAGGCCTGGTCCCTAAAGCTAAATTTTTTTGTAAATTCTGAGATTATATTGAGATTTCTCTACTGGACAAGATTTCTTCTAGGCTAAATCTGGAGTGAAAGGACAGCAGAAACAATTAAGATAGTTTCTAAATGCCAATAGGAATGAAGNGGCTGTGGGAAATGGTCAGAGGCTTTAGTGAAGTCCAGGAAGGCACCTCCACCCTCATCCACTAAGCAGGTCATAGAAGGAGATCAGGTTGTCAAGCAGGACCTGCCTTTCATANTGCCAATAGGAATGAACTTACATCTAAGTTATATAAACCAGAGCAGTAATGGATTTCTGGGCCTGGTGTAATGAAGTTGAATTGAACATGGTTTAGTTGTGGTCCCTTGGAATGTCCTGTTCTCTCCCAGTGACAGTGTCTGTTGGATGTACGTGCCATCGTGGGCACAGAGTGGGGTCTGTAGGTGGCAGTCAGGCACTGGAAGCAGAGAGCATTAAAGGGCCATAAGGACAGTGAAAGGACTCTAACAACCAAAGTTTCCTCATTCCACAGTCAAGATTTCCTTTCAGATTTTCCCAGCTTTAACAGCACCTTGCAGTAAAGGTGGCAATGCTAATGTAGTTGTCTGTGATGACTTTCCTGGTCTTCATTCAATTCCAAAAAATTGCATGGAAGGATTTTTAGCAAAATCAAGATCTGAAAATTCAGGAAGAGCAGTTTGCCACTGTGTAATGTTTACATTTGTTCTGAAATCCAGAGTAGCTTTCTTGAAAATGTCTAGGTGACAGAAGGGGAGAGAAGCCAGGAGCTTCTGCTGGAGACATCTCCTATTAGCCATCAAAACAAGAAGGCCAAATACAAAAGCTTCACTGCTGTTTATACTTGGTATATAGAGTTGCATGATATAGAGTAGGTTGGGAGAGGGTCTCAAACTAGTGAGGTGCCATCAAGGAGTGGAATAGAACAAGTTAACGATTGTCCAGTGAATTCTTACAATGTGGTGCTGACAAGTTTTTGATACAGAAAATGAAGAACACAAGTGGAAAAATAATCTTCTCTAGAGGAAATTCTCATCATTGGGATGGAAATTTAATGAGAATAATAATGATAATGATAATAGTCCTAGTTCTGTGAGAGCAGAGTGAAGAACAAAACAATAAGGATCTTCAAAAGAGGAAGAGAAAAATAGATACAAAAGTTCTGTGTGGGAAGCACAACCAAGGCAAAAAAATAAGAGCCCTGTTTCAAGATTTCTATTTGAGGCTCAACTGTAACCTAAAGCAAAGGAGGAAAAGGAATTAAAGCAAGGAGAAAGACTTGTTTCATTCATGTGCTGTGCAATGATCTGAAAATCATAATGGAATTTGAAAAATTGAATTACCAAAGATAAAGATACAAGAATTGCAGGAGCATGATGATAAAAATCAGAGCAATTCATCACACATGTAAAAAATGAAGAGTAACAAAATTCTCTTCTGGTATGCAGCAGAGTTGATAAGCAGAAGCTCAGTCAGAGAATTGGACTGCACAAGAGAGTGCACTTTTCATAGCTGTACTCTGTATAAGGCCTTCACATTGCAAAGAGATTTCACAGAACACATTCAAACATATTTTTGGTTTTGTTGTAGGAGGATAGACTTAGGTGAACCATTAGAATTCTTTTTAAGAGTTATCTGTGATTCTCTGTTTGATAAGGTTTTAATTGCACAAGACTCTGCTTATTTTTTTCCACTGGGATTCTTGCTGATTCATTCAGTAAAAGTTCACTGGCAAAAGCTGCTCTAAGGATGAATTGGCTGTGTGCCTTATAGGAAGCCTCTGTCTTTTGCATATTGCTTCACTGGCAGCAGAAGTTGGGCAGTGTAGAGTTCATGCAGCAGGAGGAATTGGGGAATAAATCAATGAAAGGGTCTTCTATTCCTACATATGCGGATTTCAACCAAATATTTAGACTGACGTCTTTCTCAAGTCATGACCTCTGGTCTCAGCAAAGAGTTTCAGTTTTCAGGGACAGAAATCAATAGAAGGTCAGGAGCCCTCGTGGGATTTAGGAGTCTCCCCATCTATTTGGATATGCTTCAACTGTCCCAGTACTGCTTCTACTTAAATTAATGATTAATTTCTATTGATTCCAGTGAGGTAAGAGCTACTTCAGTGTTCTTACGTGATCATGAGCAAGCCACAGAAAATGAACTTTTCTACTGGCCTGAGTAATTTTTGGTTAGATTCAGGCAGCTCTCTTCTGGAAACAGTCGCTGGAAGTGCTACAGCAGAGTACCCTGACCCAGGCTAAGCACTGAGAAATCATGTGCTCCTGATGGTTTGACTTCAGTCTTTATCATCTGTCACATGGAATTTGTCAGTACCACTTCTCAGACGATTGAAAACGGCACTTAAGGACATTATAGAAGTGGATTATTTCTTATGATCTAAATTCTAAGTGGGGCAAAAGGTATAGGAGTTGCACATTGGATGGTATCAAGGGAGATAAATACTGCCCATCCAGCAGTTCTATAATCACCATCCATTCTCACAAATGTTTCGTTAAACTTGCCCTCTCTGGGCAATTTCAGTTAGGTTCTGGTGCTGTGGTCTCCACTATTGACTTTGAGCTGATGCAAAAGAGCACATTGTGTTTTTCCTGTACTTTCCTTGTTTCTTCTTCTCAATGCCTCTATAAATCTTTCTCCTGTTTTTCCGGTTTGTGTGTTTGAGAGATCATTCTAATCCGTTACCATGAATTCAAGGTACTACAATTAATCCTCCTTTGGCCGGAGACTGTGGGTTTATTTCATATCCATTCACCTCAGTCTTGAGCTGCAATTTTCCCTCTTCTTTTCTTGCAGCTTACTCAGCATGGACAGGTGGTCTGAAAGAGAAGGGATGAAATTGTTTGTGTAGCTTTGGTGAATAAAGGTCCCAGTGATGAAAACTGACCATGGAGCATAGGTAGTATCCTCCATAGTATATAATTTATTGCCATCAGCAGTTTAGATTTCAGGAGTAAATGACTGTGGGCTGCTTGAGCTGATGTTTCTCTCATCCAACTTTTCCTGTAGAAATCCCAGAGCTGCTATGTGCAGGAGGCCATTGGAGTGTGGCACTTGGTGTGATGGTGTTCCCTGATTGCCAGCAGTGGTCAGTGCCAGTATCTCCTGTTTGCAGGAGGAAAGGCAGTCATGGGACGGACCAGCCACATCCCAAGGGTAACCCTGTTTAATTACTGGTAGTAAAGGCTGGTTGTTACTCAGACTAAAGGGCTTACGCATCCTATAAAGCTCTTGGAGATCTTTATTGTTGCTTTGCTTTTACCAGGCTTACTAATAAAACTGGTTACTCTTCTCACTCCAAGTACGTTTTCAAGCCACTGAGTCCACAGTGCGTTCTATCTCCCACAAATACTATATCTGATTTTGTTCACAGCTTAGGGGTTTTTAAGGTGCATTTATCCAATTTTGTATAGGCCCCTTTAGTCTCCCCTCTCCTCTCCTCTCCTCTCCTCTCCTCTCCTCTCCTCTCCTCTTCCAGTCCTTCAGGCAGACCTGTTGGGCTCATCTTGTCCATGACAGGGTGAAGAGCAGGGGGCTGTGCCCAGCCAGGGGCCAAGCACCCTTCTCTGAACAGCCAGGCTCTTGCTTCCCTCCTGCCCAAAGCNAAGGCCATATTGGGTGCTGTGATTATTGACAAATTATATTGATACCTATTTTATCTGGAAGTTAAACTGGAATTTGGTCATTAAGGAAATAGTAGAAGACATTTGAAAACACAATCTATGTGAATAGGTTTTAACTGAGAACTTAGTCCTGAAGTAAAATAGGCTTCTCAGTTTTTAATGGATTAAGACAATTTCAATTCTCTTCAATAAATACAGAGTGAGAGCTTCATGGCAGAGTTAAAACTCAGCTTAGAAAAGGACATGAAGCAACTTGAGTAAGGTAAAGATTTCAGTGATACATGCCACTCCTTCATTCATTTTAAGGATTCACCTGAAAATGGGAAAGTTTTGCTTTTCACTAATCGTAAAAACTGTGAGTTTGAATAATGTTGACCATTGCAGTGCTGAAATGTTGTGGTGACACCATGAAATCTGAGCAAAGCCTTCATAGCATACTTACAGTGTTAAATGAGTTTGCCAGAGAAACAAACCGGGCTGTGCTGTGGTTGGGTAGGGGAGAGGTGGTGCAAGGAAAAGCAGTCAGGGCAGAGCTATTGCCTACTGCCAGATAAGCAGAAACACTCCTTGTGCTTTCCATGACTTCTGTCAACTGGGTCCTGAAAAGTGGGGAAAAGAATGGGTCAGGACAGGGGGTAAGTGCTGTTCTCCACTCGAGTGCTTGCTGATGCTCCCTTGGCACTGTGGAGCTCTTACCCACCCTGGCAGCCCTGGGAGATGTCAGGAGTGTGTCTCATGGTGTGCACAGCCCTGCCTCCTGGTCCCAAAGAGCTGCCCCATTGTTTGTTGGAAGGTGTTGGAGGATCACCCCAGCCTCACCTGTGACACCTCTGCATGGGGATCAGTGACACCCTCTGAGTGCCCAGGGAGAGATGGTGCTCTCTCAGTTCTGCTCATGCAAGGCAAACAGCCTGGCCCTGACTGCTGAGAAACTGAGGCTTTAGAAGCCATAAATAGATAAGAATAAAATTAGAATCAGGACTATAAACCAGTAAAATAGCAGAGGTCAGTAGGTTACTCTTTGACTGAAGGGTATGCTGCCAGTGGGAAGAGCAGCAGATACCAGCATGCTGTGAGAGAAAGGGGCATTCCTGCAGAAGAGGGGATTTGCAATGGTACCTGACCGCTGTTCTGAGACATACTGGGAAACTGCTAAATTTAGCCAAAACAAAACTTTCAGGGTTGGGGGAAATATTAAAATGTATCTGCATATACAGATGATTTCCAAGCTGAGAAAATATATTTTCAACTGTCACTTGGTGGTATTCTCTTGGGTTCCTGGCTTTATGTTGATATATTGCATTAGTAATTGTTTGTTAATGATATGGAAATTACCATGCACAAATTGAAATTGCCATTGTCAGAACTGAGGTTGACAGTATTACCCAGTATGAAATAGGTAACAACTATTATTTCATGAAGAAGCAAAGGCAATTCAAGAAATCAATATTTCATTTGCTTTGTAAAACTGTACCTGTACTAACATAGAGAGACTTGGTGTGCTGTAATGGTGCTTGCATGTTTTGAAATGCATATATTTCTAATGCTCTTTTTTAAAGGAATAGGATACCAAGATTAAAACATTTGCATAATATTTAGTATGTTTAAATTATCTTTATCTATCCTTTGTAGAGCAACTAATACTGTTAGCTGTTAAGCTGCTTCTATTATGGTCTGAATTTTTGAAGCCATGCTGTGGATCATTAATCCAGTTGAACTTTTTGCAAAAGACGAGAGACTTTCTTACGTTAATGATGTTGGGATGGATTTTGTAGCTCTGCAGTTTGCTTAATTTATCTGAATTTCCTCCATTAAAAAAAGAAGGTTGTGAAGTGATGAAGGAAAGATCATGCAGCAGCAGCAGCAACAAAAAATAATCTTTGTGTTGCCCTGGGTTATATGGTTAGATATTTAGATAGTGTCTAGTTGCAGAGGCAATAATATGTCAGAATACTTTATTTATATACTGATTGAATTTTGATCAAGACACAAGAATTTTCATTTCTAGTTATTGTGTTGTTCTGTTTTCAATTTTGGTAGCTTTGCGTGCTTTACAATGAAAAATTAATCCTATCAACTCCAGTGTTCAGGTGACAAGGGGGAGTGGAAAATCTGCATGAAAGAATAACAGAGATACAGTTGCTGCTTCTGGTGCTGAGCTGGCTCACATCTTGGCTGAGCCCTGTGGAGCCTTTGGGTTTGGAAAATGTGCCTCAGTCAATGAACCATGCTGGTCCTGCGCTGAACAGTGTGAAAGCTCCCAGTCGTGCATAGAGAACATGGGTATCTGACATCCAGGGCATGCGGCGTGGAAAGTGTGGAATCACCAGGAGTGGCTGTGAAACTGAGAGATGGTGCTCATTGGATTTTGCACACAAAATTGAAATCCTTGGGCAGCCGCAGACATGACACTAGTCCTCCATGGTTATCACTGCTTTATCACACTTGCTTGGCTGCAAAGAGTGAAAGGATGGAAAATGATACTAATTCCTCGTTTGAAAGCACATTATGGGACAGATGAGTTCTCTTTCCCTACTTCTTCAAGAGACAGCCTTTTTCAAAGCATTCTTGTTATTGTTGCACTCTGCATACTCTTACATGTATCACTGAGCTGTTTGTTTAGTGGCAGAAAAACGTTGATATTTTGATGTAGCAAAACCACGTTGTGTTCATTTCTTATGTTCTTTCATTACATTACAGGTACGGTAAGAATTGAAATGTTCAGGAACATGCAAAATGCAGAAATCATAAGGAAAATGACAGAAGAATTTGATGAGGTAGAGTATACAAATAGTTGTTTGAAGTGTTGTGAAATGCGTTACCATATACTTCTGGTTTAAACTAAAAATGCAGTGGGCCAGTAGATAAATATGGTCTCAGTATGGGAAGCTGCACTGACAAGCAAAGCAGCAACTTCAGCTGTTGGATGTGGAGTAACAGGGCAGAGAGAGATTCATCAGAGCAGACAGGAGGAGGAACTGGAGAACTCTCATCCCACTGGGAGTGGTGGTGGCATTCTGGGAGCTGAACTTCAGCTCTTGGGAGTGCCATCGTACAACAAAGAGCTCCAGATCCCTGACACATCAGATTCGTGAGACAGGATGACAGCATTCTGCTGTTTTCTCTGTGCAAATTAATGTTTTGTGCATTTTAAATGGCAATTTAAACCAAATAGGAGCTTGACATGAAAATTACCATTTTGGAACAGTGATACAAAAAGAAATACTCTTTCAAAAGATCTGAGCATTTTGTTTGAAACAAGTAAATTACAATTCACACTGGGTATCTTCTGTCAAAATAAACATGTTCCTAATGGTGAATGCTTTTTAGCTTTGAGATTTTTGAACTGTGTTTTCTTTGACTTTTGGTGTATAAAAAGCTGAATATTCTGGGTGTTCATTTTGTTTAGTGAGTAAAACTAAAGCTGGAGCAGGAATTTCTGTAGGACAGCAGTGTCTCTGACCAGTTCTAAATGAAATGCCAAGGCTTTGATTCAGAAAGTTAAGCAGGAAAACAATTAATACAAGAAATGCCCTTTTTCAGGATGTACTTATACACAATTTCCTTCTTTGCCATGGCCTTGAACAACAAAATGTTCCAGTAAATGCCTGACTACAGCCATAGGGGTGCTCGTTTTGCTGGGTGATTATCCCATGGTTGATGAAGAAAGTGTTTTTTCAAAAAAACCTTTTTAAAAACGGTCAAAGTTTTTTCTCACAGGAGGAAAAAACCTTTTTGTATGAATGTGCTTAAAAGCAGCATCTCTCAGAGTTACAGTTACTGGGACACAGCCTTTCTTTCTCCATTGCCTAAAATTTTCAGAACTTCTATAGTTCTAAAAAAAGTTTCAGTTCTAGCTTCTGCCTTAATGTTTGAGTGGATTTGTGGTAGAATTTGTGGGGCTTAGTACAAAAGCATGAAATTGTAGTCCTAGGCTGCAACCCAATGAATATTTTGAAATCTGGAATAAACTGTTGGCATTTCATCTGTAATAGCTCCCCCAGTGCCCCAGAAATCCCAAATTGTCCCATTGTTCCATGAGTGCTGCAGGAATCAGCTGGCTGCTGGCCTGAATTTTGCATTTATGGCAGGGATTGAGGTATTGATTTTCCTCCTCATGAGTGGAGAAATGCTTGTGCAGGATTTAAACGATGGAAATAACTTAGTTCACTAAGTTCACTTTGGGACAGGGAATTCCATGGACATCCATTGGCTGCACTGTTAAGCTGCTTGGCTTAGGAGTGCACGTGTTTTGTGGGTGAATTCCCACATAATTCTTGTGCTGGAGTTGACAGATTAACAACGACTTGTTTTACTTTGAATTTTCTAAGCACTGGGCCATGAAGTATTGTGTCAGTGTCACTAATATATCACATTTTTATTGGCATTCAAGAATAAAAGATCCATGAAGTGACTTTATTGTAAGTTTATTCTTCACATTTCAGCCAGATGAGGTATTTATGGTACAGTCTTCATAGGCTTTTCAAAAGAGTTGTCTGATATGTACTTGTAGGTTAAGAGTGCACCATACAGAAATGAGTAGTTACACACAGCACTAGAGATTATGAGGATCTGTTCCAAACAACTGCATATACACACATCTTGAGAAAGCATATGTTATGTACCAAAGTTCACATGTAGAGATTCATCGGGTTATTTTGGTGTGGTTGAAATTGGTGTGATTTGGTTAAATGTGATGGCTAAAGGGTTTTCTGTGGGGGAATATTGTTTATGAAGTTTAGGTTCAAGATGTTTGATTGCAGCTCCTCTGTGCTGATGTTGCTCCCTTTGCATGTTTCAGTCTGGATGATAAGTCCTGAGGAGCAAAGTGTTTGTTCCTCACAAAACCACAGAATAAATGTGTACAAATGGATTTAACTTTGGTACTACTGACGACTTATCCTGGCTGAGAGACTCAGGATGGAGCATTACTGCCTTGATGCTTTGGATACTCTGGAATTGGCTTACAGATCAAGTGGTCAGGGAGATTTATACTCAGGCTTTTTCACTGAGGGGGAAAAAGCATTTTCTGATTGTAGGGGGACAGTTTCCCTGTAATGCAGTATATATAGTGAATGTAGTAAGAGCAGACCTGGAGAGGCATTAAATGAACATGCCTAGTCCAATCTTGGAACAATTTTTTGAAGATGACATATATGAATCTGTAGTAAAATATCTATTACTGCTATCAGAAGGCAAGTTTTGCCACTAGAAAAAGGCAGCATTTGCAAGATAAAACAGGGCTGTGTTTGCTTTCTGATAAGGAAACTGTAAGTTTGAGCAAAGCAAAATTTGGGCGGAGGGGCAGCCATCTGATTAGAATATTAACCTGGAGTTGAAGTGGGGTTGGAGAATGACACGAACTGTCAGTCACACAAGCCTTTCTTTAGGTTTTGACCTTAAATACTATGAAATATTCCTGTCTCATCCTTTGATCCCACTTCCTAATCGAGGATACAAGGAAAAGAATTGAGCCTTGATACTTATTTTGGACCATATGGAGCCATATGGAGCGTGGAAATCAGTTACAATGATGTCTTTGCAAAAGTGGTTTCATGCCAACGAGCCTCCCAGTTTATTGAAGAATAATGTGTTGTTTTTATTTGTTATTCTCCTTTGGCTTGAAGGAACAAGATGATATTTAGTTTAGAACCATAGACCACAATGGCTACACCAACATTAAAAAAAATTAAATGGAGAGACTTTTAATACTTAATCTTTTTCTTCTGTTGCTCTGCAGGACAGTGGTGATTATCCCCTGACCATGCCCGGGCCTCAGTGGAAGAAGTTCCGCTCCAACTTCTGCGAGTTCATCGGGGTGCTGATCCGGCAGTGCCAGTACAGCATCATCTACGACGAGTACATGATGGACACGGTGATCTCGCTGCTCACCGGCCTCTCCGACTCGCAGGTCCGCGCCTTCCGGCACACCAGCACGCTGGCTGGTGAGTGAGCTGCCGCAGGAGGGTCTGTCACAGAGCTTGCTGCTGCTTACCCACTGCCAGAAGTACTTGTAGTTTGGATTGAGGTGGACCCTGACCGACATTAAAGCTGTGGAAAGCTTCATCAAATCCAAGTACCACATATGGTACAACTATACTTAAAATACTCCTTTTTTATTTGGAGAGCAGTGTGCTGAGGTATTTAGGGATTCCCGTCATCCCCAGGTCCTCCAGTGAATCCTGAGAATCAAAAGTGGTGTGCTTATGTCTTGTATTTTGCTATGAATTGTTCACTTGTTGTACAAAACGTTGGAGTAATTTTATATTTTGGAGTATAAATTTATTCTAAAGAAGTATCAGGGCAATTGTATTTATCAAAGAGTTTCCGTTCACCAGAAAAAATAATCTGTGCCTTAACTCTGGAGAAGCATAAGATTGGTGATTACTGGACCATGACTGTAGGGCTCCCTGTCTTCTGCCTGCAGCCACACCACCTCTCAGTGTAGCTGCCTCACCTAAGGAAAGCCCTGGGTGTATCATTAGATAAAAATGGGCTTTCCTTATGTATTTCATCATACCTGTATGAGATGTCTCCTCTAAGAGGGATGAATTGCTCTCCACAAGGAACTATTTTTCTCAATTATGAAGTGCTACCAGGGTGGCTGGCTTGGATGTAGGTATCTACAGCTGGTCATGTCAGGTGATAAGAAATTCAGCTTATTGCAGCATTCATAGATCATGCCAGATACTTGAAACTCTTACAGCAGACATTTGTCATAATCTGAACGTTTCTATGACCAGTATTTATTACTATTTAGTCTTTCCACAATCAGCCTCATACACATTTTTTCAGCTTCAAGTGTACCAATACCCAGTGTTAAACAAATACAATCAGAAAATATTTGAAATTTCATCTCTTGTTATGAATGAAAGTAAGAGGCTGATTTCCAATGATATTGAAAAAAGTAACTCCAGATTTGAGTGGATTTTGATTTTAAAACTGAAACCCAAACTCTTCAACTCACAGTGACTGAACTCCTTTGGAAATGCATTCCCTTGTGTTCTTCACCATACTTAACAATGAGATGGTAAAACTATGAATTATGCAGGCTTAATCTTCCAGGTTTGGAGTTTTCCTCTTCAAATTCAATATTCCAAGGTGAGCACTGTTTGAGCCTAGATACCCTGGTAGAAATCCATGCCTGTTATTTAAACTATATTCCCTTCCATCTGATGCTGTCTGCATTTCTGGGTGGTTTTGATTTGCTGTTTGCTCAGACTGTGATTGATTGGTTCATAGGGAAGAATTTATGGAATGAGGTCTGCACTTTGGGCCCTGGGATTGATTGGTCCATCCCTGCATGGGCCATTGCAGGGATGCCCATCGCAGATGGGAGCTGCCAAAGATCTCAACATTTACCAGTGACGATACATGCCATTTATTTATTTATTTGCTTGTTGTAACAAGCTTCAGGCTTTGTTTTGATTCTACAAATTTTGTTCAAGCTGTTTTTAGCACATTTAATTGCAGTCCTAAAGAGTAGAGGTCAACATGATGCCATGGAGCTCAGTCTTGATAAAGTTTTTGAAAATCTACTTGTAGACTGGCATTCCTTCTTGAAGGAGTGTTTGTAGGTCCTTGTTTTCAGTTTTCCTCTGTGCTAGTCAGTTGGAATGAGAGATGATTCACTGTAGGAAGAAGTACCTGTAGGTTACCAGTTTTGTGCTATAGCAGTGTAAATCAATCCAAATAATCTCACTTTTCTATTTGCGTGGTTGCTTTTCTACCTTGAAGCAATGCTGCATATTTACGGGAGCATGTAGAGAGGATGTGATAGTTTGTTGCATTATTTTGCTAGTTTTTCAATATTGTAAAATGTGTTGTACTATGTAACCACACAGAACTTGGGAAAGACCCTTATTGATGTTTTTTGTAAAAATAAATTTTAGTACCGAAAAGCAGACACGAACAATATCATATCCAGCATGTGTGAAAATAAAAATGGCATTTTTATATGGCTGCACAGCTGACTTTAGAGCAGTGTTAGACCTGCATTCAGAGATGCTGTGCAGTGGTCCTTTGTGAACTGAGCCATCCTCAGCAACCATTGGTTAAGGTCACCCTTAGTATGGAGCCATCTCTGCTGGCACTCTTCTGTGCAGAAATGGCTGTAAGTCCCCAGCAGCTGCCTTCATGGTGCCCTGATGCTGCAGGCTCACGTGCTGGCTCCCTGGTGCACTCAGCTTGTCTGGAGAAGACAGCAAGGAGCACTGCCTGCAGCTCAGTGTGGGCTATAGACTCTGCTTTCTGAGCATGGGCCAATGACCTGGGTGTTGTCTGGGTGGAAATGCCTTTCCAGATGGCTGTGCCGGGGTCAAGAGGCTTTTTGCTGTGAGTATGGATCTGCTGAGGAAATATTTTCTGAGCTCTGACTACAGGTAAAGAGTCATAATCTGTCTTGTGCCTTTGCAGCTATGAAGCTTATGACTGCTCTTGTGAATGTTGCCTTAAACCTGAGCATTCATCAGGACAATACACAGAGGCAGTATGAAGCTGAGAGAAACAAAATGATTGGCAAAAGAGCTAATGAAAGATTGGAGCTGCTGCTTCAGAAAAGAAAAGAGGCAAGTGAAAAGACAATTTTTTTTCCTGGTTTATGTGCATTCCCTCCAACAGAAAGCCCAGGGTGGTTTGTGAGTTGAGTACCACAGTGAGAAAGAGCTTAGTTCTGCAGTGGTGTTTGTGTGATCCCAAGCACACTACTTAAATCCTGTATTGCCACATTCAGTTGAGTCTCTGGTGCTGTTCTGCATGCAAAGGAGAATTCTGTTCTCAGGCTTCTACGTATGACCGTGCAGGAAGACTCAAACTGTAAGCAGTCACTGTTCTGATGATGCAGAAAGATTCTGACAAGAGGATCACACATTCCCTCCTGCACTGCCCAGTTTTCCCCTTGATCACTGCAGTTATTCCACAGTGTCTCATTAGTACTTCTTTTTTAGCTGCTTTCAGGAAACACTGGAGTTGAGGCTATAGCACCTGTTCTCAGGGAGAAGGAGCTAGGGAGACATTAAAGTCGCCTTTAGTAAGTACCAGTCTGGCATTAGGTGAGAATAAACATTAGAAGGTTGCTGTAATCATCCCTAAATAAAGTATTTTATCACAGGAAATTTCAGTTTTAGAGGTGTACTTAAATTTAAAGATGACAAGTAGAAAATTAATACACATACACCCAAACAATCATAATGTGTAAAGATTCCAAGTAAAACTCATAAGAGAAATTGAAAAGTCAAAGTTTGTATGGCTTAGATTTAAATTTATGATTTAATATATTAGTCTTGAATTTTCTCCACCACTGTTTTACTCTGTGGCAATAAAGGATGTCTGGGTGTTTTATGTATGTGTACCTTGAATTCCTTTAGGTGTAACTTTGACTCAGAATTGCTTGACTTCGTAGTCTTTGTCTGGGGATAATTACAATTACGTATTTTTTATTTCACCACTATGATCTGTAGCACAACTTTATTTGGTTTTTATAATTCTTGAAAAGCATGCATTAAGGTACAATGCAAAAACAATCTCTCCTGCCCAAACTGTGAGAGAAACATTTTTAATTAAATACTAGATTGAATGTGAGTTCTAAAACATTTTGAAAAGCAAAATAGCTGGAACAGAGTTTGTATTCCACAATTGTTGATTGTTGCTTTGAATTTGCAGAGGGCAAAGGCACTAATTGCACTGATTACCTTGGGCTGGTGGCTCTGTGGCTGGGGACTCCTCTGTGCCCATTCCCCTAGCCATTCTTTCAGAGCTGCAGGACATCCTCTGTCTGGGAAGCTGTAGCAAGGATGCTGCATGGGGCTGGGGAGCCTTGACAGAAGAAGGAGCATTTCTTAGTCCTCACCTTTGGCTCTGTGTGTTCAGGGGCCCTCATCTCACTGCTCCTGACAGCTGAGCAAAGCATTGCCTGGGAATAGCCAGGTTGAGTATGTCAGTGGGGTTAAGCACACCAGGGGCACCTGGGCAGAAGAGATCTATTAGGATTAGATGGCTTAATGCTCTGTGTAAGAATTCCTGACATAATACTGTATGTTCCCAGTGTCTAAATACTCTGAATTGGCAGTGGCATTCTGTGCTGGTACTTCCTCAGTTGATTCTTTGATGAAGTGCCATCCCAACTACCCCTCCTGAGCACATACACGTGCATGTGTTGGTCTTCATGAGTTGATAGAGGGACAGTTCACCAACTGAGTGTGGCAAGTTACTCTGAAACAGAGGAGATGGAGCACTTCCTGAAGCGTTTCATCCTCATACCATCATCTGCAGGCCTGGTGGGAGAGCCATGCGTGGAGCTCTGTCTTAGAAATGAGATTTTTAGCTCAAGTGGATGATTTATGTAGCAATATGCCACAAAACAGAGAAAATTGTCTTTTTTAGTATCTGCCAGTAGTAATTCAAATTTTGTGCTTGTCATACATGTCTTTTTGAGCTTCCAAACCTGCTTGCAGAGTCAAGAAGAGAATGTTTCCCTCATTTTTTACCTCTGTTTAAGAGGCGGAGTGTTAAATCATTTTTGCATTGGTAAGAGCAGGAGTCCCAAGACACAGATGCTGTCTCAAGATGCTTGAAGTCAAGCACTCAAATTCAAGTGCATGTTTTAAAAAACTTGAAAGTGTAGAAAGCAATTAGAGTTTCAGAGAAAATTCATTACTGAATGTAAAATTCATTTGAGAATTGTATCTTTTAAATGTTGGTACACAGAGGTGAAAGGGATCTCACATGGACCTACTGAATCTCTGATTCTGCTTCCACACCAGCTGTGTATTACCTGGATACCTGTACCAGATGATAATTTACCATGTATATAGTGAACTGTAATTTCTGTGCAGAAGAGGAAGGAAGTCCTCTGTGCTGTCCCTTAATCTGTGCTGCTCAGGCCTCTACCGTGCTGCTTCACTTTGCACTCAGGGAGATGGCAAAGTACACTTTCTTCAGAATCTCAAATTTCTCATGGCTCAGAAAGTCCATCCTCTCCTACCTGTATTCTGTGGTGTGGTTTTATACCAAGAAATCATTCCCTGAGTTCTCTGTGAGTTTCCGCTTCCAGGGCCTTGGTAGTTTTTCAGAAAGCCTCCTGGGGCTTCTTGGTTCGTTCCCATCCTCATTTTACTGCACAGCCTGTGCTGGGCTGTCTCCACACCCATGTTGCTGTGGATGTTTCCCTGCCTGTAGCCTGTGGAGTCATCCAGCTGAGGTGTGATTAGGAACTCACAGTTCCCTTTGGGTTATGAATTCTCAAACAAGCATTTAGTCTGTGCGTGTTTGGGTTGAGCTGATGCTACAAATAGTGCTTTTCCCAGAGGCCATGTCTGAATATGCTTGGTTCATGTATGCAGAGCTGGTGTGGACCCAGCTCTTCCCTTTGCACATAATCTCTTTTACTGTGAAGTTAATTTCTTTGGCAGGCTTTTGACTATTTAGTCAATAGCACTCAATGCCTTGGTTTCTCCACATGCAAAATGGAGACAGCACCTCCTTACGCTTTAGTGAACTGGGAGGCTTCACACCTTGAGTTCTGAAGCTACCTGAGCTCATACCTGGAAGATGCAGTAGAAATATTTGGCTGAAAAATAGAAGCCCTTAGGTGAAAGTGTTTCAGAGCTCATGGCACGCAGGAGGTCAAACCAGCTGATCACCATTTTGCCTCTGGCTTTAAAGCCTTTTATCTGTTAAATATATACATCCGTAATTATACAGGTTTAATTATTTTATGCATATGTGCACTCTGCTAGCAAGGCTCTGTTGTGGTTTTCCTACTGTGAGAATGTGGGCAAATTTACATTCCCGCATTGTAGTGCTGTGCTTAGACTGTAAGGAGCACCTTGATGGAAGAACGATGGCTGCTCCAAAAGCTGATTGGATAAAATTGGTGTCATCTTATTAACAAAGCTGCATTTAGATGTAATTAAGTTATACTTAGTTTAGTACAAGATCTGACAGTATAAGAATACTGTAATTAATTCCAAGTTGTGTTAACATATGAATTGACACAAGAGAAACTTCCCATAGTACTTGCAAAACCTGCTCATGTTACCCAGGAAGTGAAAAGATTTTTAAGAAAGTTCTCTTATTTATAAAAGCATGCTCATAACAACTTTTCATTTGGAATTGGGTTTGGTTTCTTGCAGTCTAAGGCCTGGATGTCAGGTGTGCTCCGGTCCTGGAAATCTTCCTGCTTCTGAAACCCAGTTAATGTGGGTGCTGAAGTTCAAGCAACTGACAGTCTTTTACTTAAGATTGAGAACATCTTCAACTCCTTTCCTTAAACAGAACATTAATATTTTCAAAACTAATCTGTAACCAGCTTTGTTTCTGCAACTGTCATTCACTCAGCTCTGTGTTTCCCTGTGAACACAGCACTGGTGGAATTACTGCACGCGTTGTCTCTACTTGTCTCATTTTCAGTAGCAAAAGTTGATGATCACTTCAAAGAACTAATTTGAGAGACTAAACTGATATTTGTAGTGAATGTTAATTTTTTTCTATTAAGACATTGTATATATAAATGTAAATATTTGTATGTGTATGCACACAATATAGGCGTGTGCTGAAAAAGCAGAAATGGTGAATTTACTCAAGTGCTCTTCCAAGGTCTTCTAAGGTTTCCCAATATGAAATTGTAGAATACCAAAATGTAATAAGCAATGATCTTTTATTTATTTTGTATTTTGTTTTTCACAGCTGCAAGAAAACCAAGATGAAATCGAAAATATGATGAACTCTATTTTTAAGGGTATATTTGTTCATAGATACCGGTAAGAAAATGCATGTTCCAGTAGGCTCTGCTAACAAAGTGTGGTCACAAGGAAAGTCAAGGGCAGTTTCTGGGTTGATTTTCTTCTGATGTAATATTCTCGATGCTGCAAGATCACTGTCAAAAACACTTGAAGTTATGGAAGAATATACAAATTATAACCTCTATTAATTACTCATCCACACAACTTTATTTTGATTCAGTAGACAGCTTTAAAGGGTTGTGGGAGACATGGGCTTTGAATCTTTGCATTTTGAAAAGAAAAGTTGTCCATGTTGGGAGCACAAAAGTGACGTATCTTAAGAATAATCAAATAATTAGTGCGTATCATAGGATAGCAGTTGTCCTCCAGCCTGCATTTCCTTTTGTATGTCTTGGGTGTAAACAGAAAATTTGGAATATGGTTTACCAGAGACCAGTAGTATTTTAAAATAGATTTAGGATTGTTGTGTGTCACAAGATGCCTCAGAGCATCTGCATCACCTTGGTGCAACCAGCTCCTTAAATGTTAGTTGACTTGTTGAAATCAAAAGATGAAATTCAAGGGTACTAAACTATGCAGTTAACCTTTCAGATTTCAGTTCTGCTTTAAAGGTTTATAATTTGTGGAATCTTTTAGGAAAATGGCAGGAATAGAGGGTGTATGAGAAGAGGGTTAGAAGGTGAAGGGGAACCCATAATTCAGTTGGACAGAGGGATGATTGTAATTTGGAAAAAAGCACACAGGAAACCGGGAAGGGGCTCGTGTTGGCAAATGTGTGAATGTGAGCAGCACGGTGGGGTTGGAGAGTGGCTCCTCAGTACCTGAGCATGGAAAGAAAGTTCATGGTTTATGGTCAGGAAGCCTTGAGCTGCTTGACAGCAGGAGGATGGGTATGCAGAGCCAGCAGGTAAATGAGTGTGCTAGATCAGTGTAGCATTCACACCATTTTGTTAGGAGAGAACTTTCATGGCATTGGTAAAAAAGCTGAAGAAATTAAATTCTAAAAATGTTTTCATTTTTATCCCTTCAGAACATAGTGTATTATATCAAACAAAATGTTGCTTCAAAATATCCTCTTAGTAGTTCATGCTCTTATGTGGGGTTGGAAAAAGACTCAGCCTTTTGGTAGTCTGCATTCCGGTGCTTTTGCTTTTTCTTTTGAAATCCTCCTTTTGTAAAAAAGTTCTTTTCATGCCTCCTGCCACCACTAGTAAAGACCTGATTTTGCTGATGTTGCTGTAAAAAAAAGGAGAGGCCAAATGAATAAACTCCATCCATGCCCTGGAAAAAGGTGTCCGTGGTGGCCCTGTGAGACCAGTGGGGGAATCGACTGAATCAGACAGGTGGTGGCACCGTTTGTGCCACTGCTCAGAGGGGTCAGGAGGAACCTGTTTCCACCCTGCCCCCAGAGCCAGCTGTGTGAGCACTAGCCATCCCTGACCTTTTGGGGAGCCCCAAAGAGCCTCTTACAACATACGCCAAACTATGGGTAGAGGTACACAACAGAGAGCACAGAGTGAGACTCCTGCACTCACAGCTGGACGAGAAAATAGAGGGGGAAAATGTCTGTGTGAAACCCAGCTAATTGATGACAAAGCCCATGGGGGATAAAATGTAAAGGATTTTGACCTATTATCTGTTTTCATAACTTCTTAATTTCTTGAACCTTCCTTCTTTCAGATAGTTCAAGTTATTTATAAACTTCACCTGATTTTACAGGCCTTAGACCATGCAGAAGTGGTGATAATTTTGAAAGAATGTTATTTTAATTATTCCCAGAGAATAAGTCCCATCCTTCAATATGATTCAAACTCAGCCACAGTGATTCATGCTTAGTGACCTTTGTAGCTTAAATAACAAAAACCTAAACAAAACCCCCAAAACTGTTTCATTCAGAATGTGTCTTCCGACAAGTGTTGCAGTGAGGTTACATCTTCTTTTTGTAGATTGGCCTCCAATTTACTAGAAGATTTCAGTGCTCACTTCTCTCATTAAAAAAAAAAAAATTGCAGAAATAGTGAAATAGTTTTTTAGATACAATGCTAGTCTAGTATGAACAGCAGATTCGGTCAAAAACTGAGATATTGTTAATAAGCATGCAGGAAATGTACCCACCTCACTGCATGTTGCCTTTTCTCCTTTGTCAGCCATTTGTTTTCACTAAGTTTCTGTGGTTTTGTGACATATTTGATTGTCCAATTCTTTTTTATCCTTTTTTTAATAAATCTTAAAAAGAGATTTTAAACTTTTTTTCTTTTTTTGAGTGAAGTCAAAAGCTGAAAATTGCTTGCAAGGTGCATGTGTATGAAAAAAAAGGAGAGGTCTATTTCTTCATTTCAGTTGTATCTCATATCAGAGATGACTGAATCTGAGATAATTGCCACATGGCGGCTCAGATGTAATGAGTATTTATAAAATGTTCATCCCTCTGATTTTTTTCTGTATTTTTCTGTTCATACTGGTTTCCCTGTTGAGTAATACCGCTGCTTCTGATGGTTATCTGCAGTTCTGGCTGTCTCAGAGCAAGGTGTGAGAAGCAGCATCTCCAGTGGTTCGATTGGGAAAGCAGGTGCAATGAGAGTAGTCAGGCTCCTTTAGGAGCCTCCAAGAAGCCTTGAAGCAGTTCCTGCTCTGCTGCTCCTCTCCAGGCCATGCCTTGGTCTGACTCAGCCCTGGCAGTGCTGTGGGATGTGAGCAGTCAGGACACTGCACGGCAGCCAGGTTTGCTTAGAGGGCTTTCAGTTTAGTCGTGATTAACCTCATGAGTTTGTGATTAAACAGACTGAAAGAACCCATGAGCTGGAGCTGAAGCTGACAACCACGCCAGCAGCCCTGAGGAGCACACTGCTCTGCACCTGACATTTCCCAAATATCCATCAGAGATTCTGTGACTCAAGTCCTGAATACTTCTGGCCTTAATCACAATTCTTGTGTGTACTTTGTCATGAAAGCTACACTGAAGTGGCACTTGGAGGGACACTGATAAAATCTCTTTCCTGACATTGCTGTGGTTTGTCCTGAGGTTTATGGGCCTGCCTTGTCAAGCCAAAATTTCAAAAGGAAATGCAGAATTTCTTCTCTGAACCCCTTTTGTCAAATCTTTTCAGAAGTTGCATCATGGAGGATCTCTTTAACCACCATAGGAACTTGGGCTGTGAATTGTGCTGCAAATATTTTCCCCTTGTAGACCTTGATTTGCAGTTTGTGCTGAAAAGGGGGTTAAATACATTTCATGTCTAAGATCTGTAGATGCCACGTTAGTTTTCATCTCTGTGCTGGACAAGAGTCTGTTTCTTTCTAGAAGCATTTGGCAAGTAATACAAGCTTACATCACTAATTTATAATTATGATAATTAATAATGCATTCATTATTCCAAAAACACTTCCAGTGCAGGTATAATTAGTATTTTTATGTTCTTGTGTCATCCAGAAATAATGTGTATTTTCAAAAAGCTAAACAATTCATAGTGACTCTGACCAGAAGCTAAAATGTATTTAACTATATAAAGATTGGAAGGAAAGAATTACAGTTTAATGACAAGCAATTACCACATTGATAGCAAAGGTACAAAGATTTTTTTGGCTGTATTGTATTTGATACAGCATTGTATGGGCATGAAGTCCATGGTGGTGATTCCTGCAGGAACATAAGTGATTCAGATCAGTGACAGTTACCTGGAAGGTGATGTGGAGTGGGAAGTGGTGTCTCTCAAGTTCCCCTGCTTCTCCAGCAGCTTGAGTGTTTGCTGGTCTCACATGCCTTATCCATGATTCTGTCTCATTTTCAATTATACTGGAAATGTTAAAATCTTATTGTACTAAATCTCTTAATCAGCTGAATAGCTTTCTTCCTTCTTTCTTTCTTTGTTTTTTTCAATTAGCAGCTTGGAGTGAGTGTTTGTAGTGCTGAGGGATCCCTGAGAAGGCTTTTGAATCAAGAAGCAGTTTTTCACTGTCTGCCTAGGGAAGTTTGAACGCACTCTTAAAGAAAACATGATTTTTCCTGCTCTTTGGCTGGCTGTGCTGCATCATTAAATAGTTGTTGACATTTAGGTTCTTTTCGGGATTTCCATTATATCCTTTCAAATTCCTTCACAGTTAGTAAATTTATAAGGTGGTGAAATAACCTACTTGGATGTGAGGACCCAGGCTGTCAACCCCTCGTAAGAATGTCTCCCTCACTACTTTGTGTTGCTGCAGATGTGGCTCCCCATTTTTTCTTGATTTATATTTACTACTCCTTTAGGTTTTTCTGTAAGTCTTGCATTCTTCCAACTATATTTTGCTTTTAAAATAGTTTAAAAGTTATAAGAGAATTGCTAATCTAGTTCGGTGTGAAGCAATGTACCATTAAACACACACGCATACATATATATATATCTATCTATCTTTGTGTGTGACTATAGTCATAGTTTTAACTAAAACTTGTCTTCATTATGGCTGCCTTTCCTATAAGGAATGTAGTTTTTAACCCTTGAGTGTGATATTTAGCACATTGTACCTTATACTATTTAAACCTTTTTGAGAAATCCCTGGTAGGAGCATCTTGTTTGATGCCCTGCCCTGCTCCTAATGCAGCTTGTCTCCATTGTGGATTGCCCCTTAACTTGGTTCTGAGGTTGCAGAGACTTTGAGAAGTTGGACAGACCAGATCTACTGGTGCTGTTGGGAAGTTGTTAGAATTAATGTTTCTCATCGGCAAAGAGAGACAATGGCAGTGCTTTGGTGGCATTCACACAGGTGTCCCCTTCATGTTACTGCATTAAATGCATTACATGCTGTTGATGCTTTTCTGCTGTTACAGCAGTTCAGTTTTCTCCCTGCAAGTTGAATTCAAACGCCAAGACTTGCCTGGAGAAGTCCCCCTGCCCGGGTGTGATGCTGGGCTTGGCTCATGGTCCCTGTGGGAGCCGTGGGCTCCAGCTCAGGGTCTGGAAGATCAGGGACAGGACAAAGGCACTGGATCAGCTGGGCCAGCCTGCAGGAGGGGGAGTACATAGTTCCAGAATGGAGTCACCAGGGGTTTGCTGCACTGAGTTAGGGCTATGAACCTGTGCAGTGTCTTGACCAGAAGAGTGAGTGCATTTTATTTATAATTTGTAAAACTGCTGACTTTCAGAAAAATGCACTTTCTCGTTTTTGCAATTACTCTCTTGCTTGAAGCTTGGAATTTTTCTTTCCTTCCTGTAAATTAAATTTCATTTTGGGGCTCTGTTGGTCTGTTTTAGAATTAAATTGATGTTTATTACTTTTCCAGAAAAATTTTTTAAAATAAAAATAAAAACCAAGGGTCTCAATTACAAGCAAGTCCAGTGTTTGCAAAGCACCAGACATTCCCTTCTTCTGTGCAGTGACTCTTTGTGTTGTTGTATTACAGCTGAAATTTGGAACTGTGAGGCAGTGCCAGCTGGAGTGGCACAAGTGATTTCTCATGGTAACAGATGTCCCAGAGATGGAATTACTGAAGGGACAGATGGCCCCCATCTCTTTTCCCGTTGTTTCATTATTAGTAAAGATGCCATGCTTCATGTCAGGCAGGCAGGGAAGTGCCAATCAGATGGAAAGCATTTCCATCCTGGTCTCCTTAGGTGACCTCTCCAGTTTCCTGCCACCTCTCCTCACTAAGCAGCTGATAAGTCTGCCTGAGATATGCCTTTGCTTCTTCCATGACTTGCCACAGTCAGAATGTAGGATAAAAGCAAGAAAATGGAACGAAACCAATGCTGAAGTGCAAAATTCTCATGGGTTTTGTTGTAAGGGTGTTCATGGGAGGTATGAAATGAGATCTCTTTGTGTAGCAAATTCCATTGTGCTCCTCTGGCAGGTGCCTTTGGCTAAACCAAATAGCTTCTCCCACCTTGCAATGGTTCTGCGCCTCAAGCTGGAGACAGGGCTGCAAAGCAAATGTCAGTGATGCCGTTTCAGAAATGATTGCCCAAAGGAGGTTTGTGGCTTGGGTTCATAATTCTCTTTGAAAAGAGAGAAGTTAAAGATGGAGTAATAGACTAAGAAGCAAAGTAGGGTGAGAATTTCTTTATGTAGAGGAAATGTAGGAGAATATATAAACACTGAAATTATTATATCAATGAGTTGTTCAAGGATGTAGAGGAACAGAAAATCAGTGAGATGGCAGTAAGAACAGTGACAGGTCTCACATAGTGAGGTTCATGACAAGTAAAGCAAAATATTATAGCTATGGCAATAGGAATGAGAAGTATATGTGTCTGTAATCTGGCTAATCCTTGTTCTTTTCTTTTTCCATAATAGTGATGCTATTGCTGAGATTAGAGCTGTCTGTATTGAAGAAATTGGTGTCTGGATGAAAATGTACAGTGATGCCTTCCTGAATGATAGTTATTTAAAATATGTTGGTTGGACACTACATGACAGGGTGAGTATTGTGTATTCCCACACACAGCAGAGTGCTCTGGAGGCAGCGGGTGCTGTGCTGCTGCCCAGCACAGCATCACCCTTGGCTTACAAAGAGGTTCTTCTGTTTCCTCACCTGGTATCTTTCAATCAGGTCACTTCCAGGTATTGGCTTAAATTAGGAGGCAGTACTCCCAGTCTGCTTGGTCTGTGTGCTTTTCATGTGTTCAGTCTCTGATGAAGTATCTTGATAGTAATCCTTCCATTGGGGCTTTCTGTTGATTGCAAGAGAAAGAGAAATCTCCTCAGAGCACCCCTGAGAGCCTCTGTCTGCAGCAGAATGGAAAATGGATTTCCACGTGTCTTCCATTTACATTGCCCAAAGGTTAGAGGAAGAAAGGAGATCTCTGGGTCTTCAATAGACACCACTGGTTTCTCAACCAGTGGGGTTCTGATCAGTTCACTTTCCCTTCCTTGAAGAATCTTTTCAAGGTTCTCTTTAGCTTTTTCTTCAGAAAATTGTTGAAACACCAGATGAAAGGAAAAGACCTGCTTTTCTGACTCAGCACAGTTCTTAGTACTGATGGTATGCACCCAGTTCCTGCAGCAAGAGGAGCCCATTCTGGGTGCTGACAGAGCACTTGGCACTCCTGCCTGGGGCATTTTGTACACCAGGCAGCAGTGGGACTGGCTGTGCTCCTCTCCCACCAAAACCACTGGAATCACTTGTTTACTCTAAACTCCCTTGCTAACACTATCCAAGGAATACAAAGGAGGCTTACAGTGCTGTTGAAATGCTCATCAAATGCCAGCATCCTGATTCAGACTATTCTCCTTTTCTAGGAGCATTGCTGGAAAAAAATTTTAAGTCTGCAAGTTCATTCTGATGACTTGCGTAACTGATAGTTAACAGCTGATTCTTTAAAAATATCATTTTTTTCAAAACTTCAAACATCATCTTAATATTTAGGCTCTGACTTGGTCACTCCTGTGCTGAATTCTGGGTTATGCAGATGTTGGCTTTCAGTAATGATAGAAGTCAGCTGCTGGTGCTGGTTCTTTTAACTACAGCTGCCAGGAATCTGCATCTTGCCTTCATTTGGATGAGCAGTTCACTTGTTAAGAGTATCCTCTAGTCATGGGATTTCTTTCCAAGCCTGTAATTCTCAAACTTTTCCTTTACAAATTTTCCCCAAACTTTTACATTAGATTTCATTCAACAAAACTTGATCAGGAGGAAGATCCTGCTTACTGCTCCCATCAGCCATGACCACTGTCTGCCCTCAAGACACTGCAGTGTGTCTCAGTGAATGCTGGACATGGAAACACAGCTGTGGCAGTGCCTGGAGGGACAGAGTTGCTGCTCTGTGTCCCTTGTTGGTGACATTGCTGTGCCTTACGAGCTGCCATGCTCCAGGAGAAGACATCATTGTTCAAGTTAGCAAACCAGTGGGGAGGTCAGCTTAGGTTGAAGGATCAGGATTTAAGGTGTGTGGAGGGTTTTGTTTTACTAAGACTTGTAATTTAAATAAATTATCTCTTGAATAATTGCATTGGATTTTTGGGAGCACACTCTAAGCCATGTAGAGCATTTCCACAAAGTAGCATCTCCAGAATGTAGTGGGGTTGCACTTCACAGCTCTCAGCCCCCTCCTAGTGTCTTTGAAGTCTGTCCATTTCTCACATCACTCCCTTTACCCATCTGTGGAATCTCACACTCTCATCTGTCACATCCAGCAATTTCTCATGTCATGTGCAGTATTTTCTCACATCCTCTTCAGTTAGTTTAACCTCAGGCCAGGGTCTAGTCATCTGCCTGCAGCCTAAACACATGTTTATACCCCAGCTTTTTTAAAATTAACATGTTCTTTCATATCAGAGAAATTTTGAATTACAGTGTCATGGTAAAAAACTGGACCATTTGGACCAGACACAGCAGAATTCTATCAGACTGCTCTCCCGCCTCTGCTTTGTAAGATTTTTTGTTGCAGGCCACAGAAGTGCCTTGGGGTTCCAAGTCTTTAAATCACTAATGTGTTTAATGTCCCAGTCCACCTGATAGTTGGGGGTTTTATTGTTGTTGTGGATGTGTCATCTACAGAGTGAGACAGACTGTAGGCAGAATGGGGAAGAGTCTGGGGCAGGTGTCAAGGGATGAAAAGGGAGAGAATGGAGAGAAAGAGATATTTTGGGAGACACAGAAAGGAGGGTGGAGGTGCAATAGGAAGAATATACCAGAAAAAGATGGAGTAAGAGCCAACTGAAAATGCAAAGCCTCCAGAAGTACCAGATCCCTTAACAGCATGGTTTTCATTGGCACCGCCTGAAAAAAACTGCCAGCTGGTACCCAAGTTTCTTGATTTTGCTTTGCCTTGATCAGGAGATAATTTTTGCTATACTTGGTATTTAAAAAATGAAGGCTAAGACAATAACCATAAGCTATTTCCACTTCACATGAATAGCAGTCACCCCAAACTTATTAACTTCTTTGGAAATTTGCTGCTGCATAAAGGAGACAGCAGTGCCAGAGATTCCTGAGCAGTTTCGTATTCTACTTCAGAAGACATACAAATTAAACCACAGGGAGGAACAGTTCTTACACTTCTTTGTAGAAGCTCCAATGTAGTCTTTCAGAGGTAGTATACAGAAGTTTAGTTCTCTAGCTTGAAAAATCCTTATATTTTGTATGTTAATCACGTCTCCCAGATTTCAAACAAATGTCTATAGGGATTTTTGTTTTTTATAGATTCTCGTTTGAACGTGGCTTTCAAGTTTTGCCCTCCTCTGCTTTTAAGCACCTTTTTTATTCCCATGTATCTGGAGCATAAATTAGAAGTGTATAAACTATGATATAATTGCATTTAAAAACCCTCTTGAAAATAAGTGTTAAATTAGACTGTTCAGTCCTAATTTTCACCTGCTTCATTGATGCGTGGAACTGTTTTGAAACCATAATTGTCTCTAGATATACCTGTAGAGTCATGGTTCTTAAAACCGGTTCCTAACACATAAGAAAATGCTTTTTCCTTCTTTGCATTCCTCTTACTTTGCTTATTGTCTATTTCTGTAGAAAGGATGAACCCAGGGTCCTCTGGAACAGATGTTCCTCTTGTGCTTGACCTCCTAATTAATTAATGAATTAATTAGTTAAATAAGTTCATCTCTTAGTTTACTAAGTCTCTTGCTGGCCTTCCTGTCCATCCCTGTTTTCAGCTTTTACACTGGCATAAGTTTCTTACAAATCACCCTAACTTGAGCATTCCCACCCAATTACTTCCTTGCTAGAAGGTGTTTGGGGTGTTCAAAGCTCCTGTGAGCTGGATGATTCTTACAGTTACCAAGAACCATCTCGTGTGTGGCGTGTTGAGGGTCTGTGGCACATTGTTGCTTCTCCAGTCTGGACTGGAGTGCATCCACGCACACCTTCACCCTGCCCTTCTTTGCCTCCTGTCCAGCTCTCTGCCCTTTAGGCTTCCCAGGGCGTTCCTGCCACTCATCTCCACTGACTTTGTTTTAAAACCTTCTTACCAGGATTAGCAAGCTGATGTGCAGGAGTTCTTCCCTCTCCAAAGAGGGGAATTCCACCTTTGACCAACAGTTTAAAAAACAGACTCAGAGAGAGTTCTCCTTCATCATTCTTCTGCCAGAGGGGCAGTCATTTCCAAGGTTTGCTTCTGTGTCTCCTGGTCCTGCTCCCAGCCAGAGGGACCAGGTGTAACATAACCTTTCTCTTCCTCACCTGTTCCTGCAGTCCCTTCTCCTCAGATCTGGTCCAGGACACTTTAGTTAGGGCCTGGCTGCAGTCCTGTGGCAGGGCATGCAAGGAGCCATACAAGGAGCCTGTGCTCAGTGTGGTTCCTGCCTGCCTGGCTCCATTTGCTGGTTTAAGCTTTACAGAGAGCCCAGTACAGGCCTGGGCTGAGCTCTGGGACCATCGATCCCTGGAGTTTGGGGAAGTCTCCAAGGGCTGTGGGCTCTGTGGGCCCAAACAGTCTGAGCTTGTTCTGCATAGGTCTCGGATCCCATTGTGGACGAGTTTTACATTTGGCTGTCAGCTCACAGTGGGACAGGCTCCAGTGCAGCTGTAACTAAAGCTGCTGCCTTACTGTGCCTTACAGTGTTCATACAGGCCAGAAGTAACCTGGTCCTGATCCTCTGGGGCTCTGTAAGCTGAGGCCATCAGAGGCTCATGTCCTGTGAGTGGTGATGACTCCTGGCGTCCTGGGCTTTGTGAGCACCACACAACAGAGGAGACACCATTTCTGGTACAGCCACACAGGTGCTATTAAAAAAGTGTCAAGCAGCATTTCTCTGGGCTTTTTTAGCAGTTGATTGCATCCATGTAATTATTTTTCAAGAAAGTTATTTTCTGTACCTTGAAAGATCTTGTGTTAGATCCCTTTAGACTTAGTTTACATCTCATTGACTTTCTCTGCAGTGGTAGTCAAAAAGATCCCTAGAAGAGAGCACAATTGCTCAGAGACTCCTCATGGATATAGAGATGATTTCTCACTAACAGTTGTTCTTCATGGAAGTTCTGCTGAAAATCCAACTTCTGTGCTGCTTTTGTCTTCTATTTCAAATTTTGAAATAGGTGTGAAGGAGAAAAGAAACTTTACAGTTTGGATTTATGTCTTCCGTTTTTATGTCAGTCTGCAAATGTTCTTTCAGTTTCTAGTGTGAGCACATTTTAAGTACAGACTGGATTCTGGAATAGACAGTTTCAGAAATGAAGCCCTTATTTATGAAGTTCAATCATTCATTTTAGTTCTTGAGCAGCTTAAGAAGACTTGGTAGTGTCTTCACTTTCTTAAAAACAAATTGACACTGCAATGAACTCTACAGATCATATTTGAGTAAATTTGTGTTTATAACCTTTTTGCTGTCCACCAATATTTTTTAACAAGAATCCATAGTTTGCCGAGATGGTGCAGCTGTCCACCTGCAGCACAGGGGATCCAGTCCCTCTCTTCATCAGCAGTGTTCCTGTGGGACACAGGCCCTGTCCTGTGACACCCACATTTCCTGCTGCAGCCCACCAGACCAAAGCAATCCCCAGCTGAAGAGCAGTTGGGAATGAGCTGCTGCCACCAGCACAGCTCAGACACAGGGACACAACCCACCCTCCTTCCCTTGGGCTGTGGCTCACATGTGTTCCTGTGGCAGCAGCCTGCTCCCCATGGAGGATCTCTCATGCATTTTGCCTCCTTCAGCCTATGCTGTCCTGTTGTGAGAGATGGGATGTAACACATTTGGGGATCACAAATGCAGTGTGTGTGCCCTGTGTCCCTGCCCTCGGAGCCAGTTGAGTTGCTGAGCCCATGCCCAGTCATTTTGAGCCCCTGTGCACTGACTGTGATTGTCAGTCATGAGGTACCTGTGGGCTCCTTCCTGAAGACAAACAGCCACACTGCCAGCACCAACCACCTGGAGATCCTACATCTTTATTTTGGATTTACTTGCTACATTCTTTGTCTTTCTGTGGAGTCACTTGAAAGGGAAGCACTAACAGACATATACATGATGGCACATTAATTCCTTCTGTATGCAAATAGGAAGAAATCTAACATTGTAGGTGACTGCGTGTGGGTTTTGGTTTTTAGCTAAATTGCAAATTGGCTTTGGTCATTTGCATAAAATTTTGAATGTACATTAAACAAATTACAGTATTATGTTTTTTAATATTCATGTGCATTTGGTTAAAGTATTCTGACAGCTAATCTCGATGTTTTTCATTTAGCAAGGTGAAGTGAGGTTGAAGTGTTTGAAAGCTCTTCAGAGTCTGTATACCAACAGAGAGTTGTTTCCCAAACTGGAGCTGTTCACTAATAGATTCAAGGTAAGAGGAAATAGAGTTTTTGGAAGGAAGACAGAAAGTACAAGTGTCATCATCCTGTTGTGGTCTTTGAGTCACGTCTGTTAAGAATAAACTCATTAGTTTGTGACAAGGCTTGTAACTGCACTACTAAAAGTGCGTTACTGAATGCTGAAATTAAGCCAAATCCATTTCACAGGATTTATCTTGGAAGATTTGTCAGACTTAACCAGGATGATTATTTGTCTGTATGTATTATTTATAGCTTATATATTGTCCTTATTCAATCTGCCTGTACTTACTTAATTTTAGATTTATTGAATTTAAAGGATGTGTACTTACACAATCTAAAATATAGCAGAAAGTAGCAGCCTGTAATGAAAGATTGTTTGTTACATAGCTTTTTTAAGCTCAATATGTGCTTCTGTTCGGAGGGAGAGTCACTTGGATGTGCATCACAGTCCTCTACACGGGCGAACTTGCTGCAGAGCAGGAGTTCACATTGTGCTTGAGCCTCTTGAGCCGGATTGGCCCTACAGGAGAGAAGTGCTGGAGGGGGTTTTTATCAGCACAAACTTTTCATATTTCATGGGGTTTTTATCAGCACAAACTTTTTGTGTAAAACTTGGATAAGAATGGGGCTCTTAATTCACTTTATGGTCTGACTGCTTTATTGTACGAGTGAACTGTGTGGAGAGATGGGTGTGGAAAAAACCCTGTCCCTGCTCTTGTTTGGATGCCTGGTGAGGAGAGTATTCAGGCACTGCCACCATGTCAGCTGCTACCTCTCCCCATGGCTTTTGTGTTCTGCAGAACACACTGCTGTGGGAAAGGCTACCCCCAAGGAAAAACTCATTTATCTCATTTAAATCTTTATTGGAATGCTGATGAAAAAATTTGTTTAGAAAAGAAACCGAGCTGACTGGTTTATTTTAACTTAAATCATTATTATAATGCTGATAAAAAATTCTGTTTAGAAAAGTGGAGATGTAAATATTTATAAATACTGTGCACAAGACTTAAACTTCTCCCTGTAGATTTTATGCTGCTTCACTGGTTTTGTCTGCCATTTCACAATTAACTCCTCCAGTTCGATCTAGAAAGCAAAAAAAAAAAAAAAAAGGAAATTTGTCCTATTTTCCCTGTATGTAAACAATTTATAAAAACATGATGATCAGCCTTTTACCACATTCAGTTGTGATGCAGAATAAAAGATGCTTAACCTGCAGTAAAGCCTAGATATTAAGGAAGTCTTTTTTCCAAAATGATAATTATATAATAGAGCAGACTCTTTATTGATAGTCTCCTTCATTTAAGGTAACAATCTTAAATAGCACATTAATATCTGTCAGAAATGAACTAAGTATAGTTGACTAAAGTAGGAGATAAAACTGGATCATTTTGTGAGACCACTTAAGAGCTTGTATTCTTCTGATTTTATAAAGCCAGTTTCTGGGACTGTTACAGTAAAGACAAAATTTCCTCTCATAGGAGAGAACCTGGCAAACAGGTTCAGACCTCAAACTTCTTCTCTAAAGCCTCCATAATTCTGGTTTGCTTTATCCTCACAGGACAACCAGAAAAACGGACCCTCCAACTCTGCTGCTTTTCCTGTTTCCTCTGTGCAGATTTAGATTTGTTTATATTTGCTGCTCCTGTAATTCCATTTATTTTTAAATAGGCCACTAAAGCCCTTGTGGGCTTTTATCCACTTCTCTTTACTAGAAAATGTGCTGCATCTTTCAGGATCCCATAATTTGTAAGGGAAAAGGCTGCTTTGAGGCTGAACCTGTCCCATGCACCTGCAAAACTTTCAGGACAATTGGAAACACTTTGGATAATAGTTACTCTGTAATGTAGTCCAGAAAACTCCAGGGACTTGAAACCTCTAAATACATCCTGCTTTTCACAGGACAGATAATTATCTTAAAGGAAACTGAGTTAGCCTGTGCATTGCTGCATGGCTTGGAATGGCACAAGGAGTTTTAATTTCTGTCAAAGAGGTTCAGAGGGAAGGGAGGCTTGTTAGGAATTAATCTTTCTTCTGTCCCATAAAAGCTATTTTTTTACATAAAAGCTGGTTTTACTATCATTATGAAATAAATAAAAGGAAAAGGTGTGCTCAAAGTCTCTGTGAGCCTAGAGAACAGATTTGTTTAACATAATGATTAATCACTTTCAGTTTCTGCTACATCAAGAGAACAAAAAGCTGGCATGGCCCAAATGCCTACACTTGGATTTACAGCTGTGCTGTCAGGGATGTGACCTTTGGCACCAGGATGGACCAAAGTTCCAAATTAATGCTTTTTGAATCTCTGATACATTAGCTAAATGTCTTGCTGCCACAGACTCTACCACCACCTCTTTGAAAAATAATTGACCTAACTGCCATTTTCAGTTCCATGGCTGCTTATTTATATTTCTTCATCAGGATTTAATCGACCTGCACAGTTCAGCTGGTGTTCAGTTCAATCCATTCAAACTGAGAGAAATCTCTCTAGATGTCTTCTAGCTGTTTAAAGAATAAATTAATTTGATTCAAAGTGCCTTGTGCTAGGGTGTTAATATTTCACCACCTTCCAGAGAGCTGTGACGAGGATGTGACACTGTCCCTTTTTCAAAGAAAAATCCCTGTTCTTTCCAGCATTTGTGTTTCTAAGAGTAAGTGATATGCTGGAAAATAACTTAGTCCATCAAAACAAAAATTTTTCCATCAGAGAAGACTTTTATTTTCCATCAAGAAGTCCTGTCCGATACAGACATAAACTAACCCCATATGGAAAAGCTGTGAATTAACTCCTCTGCAGCCAGTGCCAGAGTCCCTCATCCCTCACCCTGTGCTGTCTCCACAGCCTGGGAGCAGAAGGAGAAATTGGCTCTTCAGTCTGTCTTGTTCACAGCCTGATACAGAATGGAAAACTGATCTTCAGGGACACTGAGAATTACTATTTCAGCTTAAAAATACAGGCCTGTGCCCTGTTCTGCCGCTGTACAACAGTACAGGGATCTCTGTAAAGGCAGGTTGAGCCACAGAAGTTGCCCTTTCAGAGGCATTGGGTGTGTGGGTCTTGCTGGGAAGGCTCCTGGGGCCTGGCTGGCAGGTGCCACCACACAGAGGTGCTGGCCCCAGGGCAGAAAATGACACATCCTTGCTGTTTATTTTAAGCCTGATATTTTGGGGGTAAATTGAGAGAACAGTCTTTTAGGATAAGAAACCTTCTCACATCCATTGGTTTCAAAGTCCCAAAGGACTCCAGCTTCAGAGGGTACCTCCTGCTGTGTGGACAGGAGAGGATCCCTCTCTTCCAGGCTTTTTTCAGAGATGCAGAAGGAGTTTTACACCTGTGTGCTCAGTCATGTGCAGCTAGTATTCTCTATTCTGGGGTGTAAGATAAACTCTGAGGGAACTCATGAAATTCCACAGAGACATTTAAGATCAGTATCTCTGGCTGTTCTTTCTCTTGGTGCTGTTATTGCTGTTCCTTGACCAGGACCTTAGGAAAAGTTGACAGCAGTTGTTTTGTCTTGTTCATAACAGAGTATCCTGTGTGGAAAGTTGTTTCTTTGGATCTCTTCGTGAATTTCTCACAGTCTTTAAGACTGTTTATATCTACATGAAATGTATCAAATTCCCCGGGAACTTGGTAGTGATTGATAGAGGCTCCTTCAGTCACAGTGACAGAAAGTGTCTCTGCAGGCCTGGTTTTGTTGGGAAGTAGCACCTGAGACAGCCATGATGCATTTTTTAAATACTGATCTGAAATTTCTGTACCGAAATAAACATCAGTTGCTTGATGTTCCCCTTCAGCCCTTAAATGCATGAAATAGCAGAGAAGAAAGGTGAAAACCTTTATTTTGCCCTGGTTTGTTCTGGTGACTTTCACTGTCGTTGCCTTACACTTCCCTTGTTTCTTTTCCAGTCCCTGATTTTTACTTTTTCATATCCCAAAATGTCATAGAGTACCTAGTCCTTCCTGAAGCAAATTAAGCTACCGAAATAAAGTTTTATTTTCAGATGACCTGATTTCTCTTCAGTAACTTGCTCAGTCAAGCAAAGAGCACTGAGACATACTGCAATTATATGGCTGGATGGAAATTCTCCCCAGATAGGAAGGACAACATACACCAATCACAGCTATTTTTGCCAGTAAGCAAATTGAACCTAAGGAGAAAGAAACCCCTAAATGACTTCTCATAACTACAGGGTCCTTAGAAGTTAGAAAATCATTAGATTTGGCAGGAGAATGATGTGCTTGTCTCCACTAGAAAGAGTATGGGAAAACACAACATCAAACCATGGAATTCCCCACTTTCCTGGGGAAGCTCTGTAGTGTAATTCTTGAGATCTACTTCAAACCTTGTGATGTAAACAGGAAAAAGGTAATTACTTTACAGGCAACCTGCAGATGCATGAATTCAGGTGTGATTTTTTTCTTTACCTTATTTCCGTATATGCAGCGTTCCTTCTTCTGAAATCATTTAGTTTCAGGGGAATGAAGTGGGGCAGTTTTTCTGATGTTGTCCGACCCAAGTACATGACTTTTCAGGAAAGACCTGTTAAATTAATCCAACCCAAAGCAGTGCTGTAACTCCAAGTCTCCTCCCTGCCTTTCTGGCAAACACACAAGGATAAGGACTGTTGAAGCACTTGTTCGTGTTGTTCCACTGTGCATATAGCACACAGCCGAGGGGTACATTAAAAGGTTGGGTAATATTGAGGGGCTCTCATTGTCAGCGTGCAGTCGAAGCATCTTTCTCCGCAAAAGTATTTATTTTGTAATCTCTAGAATTTTCCATCTGCTGGCTGTGCTGTGTTTGTACCCTGTGACTGACCTAGAGTTGCCTTGCAGGACCGCATTGTGTCCATGACCCTGGACAAGGAGTACGACGTTGCTGTGGAAGCCATTCGATTGGTCACGCTCATCCTCCAGTGAGTGCTGCTCCAAAGCCCTTCATTGCCTTGGAAAATTGCCTAAACCAGAAACATTTGAGTGACTTGAGTGCTTTGCTTGTGTATTGAAATGAATGTATTAATTTACACTTAGTATGAAGTTGAACTGAACATATGGATATGAAACTAAAGTAAGGTATTTAATTTCATGGAAATATAGGAGGCTAAGTGTAAAACTGTGTGGATGTTTTGGAGCCATTAGTGCATCCATTGTGTGGAATACAAATTGCATTTCTACCTTTTGCCAAGGGCAGAACCACTGTCCTCCCAAAATGAGTGTCTGTGGGTTAGGCTTGCTAGGATAACTCCAGCAGTAACACAGATCCAGTGCAGGGAGAGTTGATTGATTTCCTGACACAGCTGAAAAGAGTCACATGGCAGGACACCTGCTTCCAGGCTTTTCCATGTGGGGATGCAATGGCTCCCCTGAGGTAAGGATTACCTCAGACATCCTCCCACGTGCTGATGTGGAACCAGCCTGTCCCCAGCAGCCTCATGAGTGTGCACCTGAAGGGGCACTGCTAGCCTTTTGTAATATATTTATTAAAAGCTGTATTAAAGAATGTCTGGTTTACAAGCAGATGCACAGAATTTTTGCTTCATATTTTATATCCAGTGGCTCCACTTTGAAGAATTTTTTTGGACATGCAGAATTTGAACGAAACATTGGACTAGCCTTTCCTTAGTAAAGAAGTCTAGACCTCAGCTTTTTTTTTATGGGCCACTCTGTTTTAAAGAGATTAGCCTTGTAATGTTAGCAAGAAATGAAACCTTGCATCTACTGTTATATTTTTAAAGTAAATATAACAAATATGATCTGAAATGACATGTAGAGCCCATCTCTTCCCTGCATTATTAGCAGGTTTTGGGAACGCAGTAAGTTTTAAGATCAAAAATTACCCAGTGCACTTTTTTTTCTGTCTGGTCCTGCTTTCTTTTTGGTTGCCCATTGAAAGCACAGGCAATACTAAATGCATTTAACACCAGAGAAGTCTGGGTCACCTTGAACAGCACAGGGCAATATTCTGGCAGGTAGGAACTCCAAAAAGGTATCTGGAGCAACCCTGATGGGGAATGGCCAATTAAAATGATGTCTAGTATGAAGCCAAATGGTTTAGAGTCCTGATACATTAATGGTTCTGATGGATGCCAGCTAAACAAGGATGGAGGTAATATCCTGATTGTGACAGTGCTGGTATTTTTTATCATTTTTGCTAACATTCTGGGACAGGCTGCCCAGGGGAGTGTTCAAAAGTGGGTGTAGTGCTTGGGGATGTGGATTAGTGGTGAACACAGAGGGCCCAGGTTAGTGGTTGGACTCAATGAGCATTGAGGTCTTTCCCCACCTAGAGGATTCTGTGATTCCAGGATTTTAGTTTATGATGTTTGATGAGTGTTTGGCATCTTGCAATATGTGCACTGAAGTTTTTGTGATGGTCTAAGGAATAAGTGGGGGGGGGTTTGTATGCAGTGATTCTAATCTTTTCATAGTATTATTTTATCTCTATATTGATACAACTGGGAGGAGGAAATCAGTGGAAGTTCCAGTCTTACAGGCCTTTTAAATACCTCTGTATTTTGAAGTTGAACGAAAGATCCTTGAAGTCCTTGTTCAACCTTGTATGATTGTGTGGGAAGTGAACCAACCCTGTAGCTGTCCCAAGTGAGCTGTGGGAGGTGTGGGGATGGAAATGAAAGCTCTGCTGCGGTTCAGGTGTTACTGTGACTCTTTCAGTGGGAGCGAGGAGGCTCTGTCCAATGAAGACTGTGAGAATGTTTATCACCTGGTGTACTCAGCACACCGGCCTGTGGCAGTAGCAGCTGGGGAATTCCTCCACAAAAAGTAAGTCATCAGTTGCCCTGGAATAACACCAGATTTTTGAATGCTTCCTAGAGGTGTAACATCAAAAAGCAAAGACGCAGTGGAGTGAAATATCCCAATTTAGCAAATCAGGTAAACTAGAGACTTTCATTTAAACCAGAGACTTTATTCTCTTGTTTAGCAAGATCTGAGGATTTGAAGAAACTGAATATACATTTTTCTTGCTCTACAATTCAGATAACATTTCGTAACTTCTTCAGGGTTAAGTATACAAAGGCTGCACAAACTTCTAAAGTTGGTTTAAGTCCTGCAGCACTTGCTGAATTCCTGATATGATAAGACACATATACATTGAGCCTGTAGTCTGTGGTGATCTCCCTGATACATCAACAGTCATAATTTCTAGCAAGTTCTAAGCCAGTTTATGTATCTGTTGTGAACTTGGGAGGCTTTTATGTAATAATAATTACAAAATTTGTTTCTAAATTCACTGCCTTCCCCTGAAAAAATACTGCATTATGGTTACATCTCTCATGTCCTCACTATGCCAAAGGATATGAGCCAGCTTTTCCATGGATGTGAGTCACACCACCTCAGTAACTGTGACCAGGGCATTGCCACATCATAGGAGTTAGCCTCTTTTTTATTGTTTGCAGTTAAAAATCTTTCAGCAGGAATTTGATTTTTTTTCCCTCATGGGTTTGATTTTTTTTCCCTCATGGGTTGTGACATTAGAGGTTTTATTACATGTATAGAGGATTTATATTAGAACCCAAGTTATCTAATTTTTTCATGCCAAGATACAGGTAGGAAAAAATACACAAAAACATCTGTTTTTCTTTTCTAGTGCTCTAATTTTCTGTGGTTTATTAGGGATTTACAACTCCACATTTTAATTGTAAGCTTCCATTGGTGGATTTTTGGAATTCCAGCTTTGTGATCAAGCACTGTCCGTTTCAAGGAACATATGTGCAGATCTCCATTACCAATAAGACATTGTACTAGTTATTGGAAAGGGTTAGGTTCTCATTAAAAATATACGCTAAAATTCCTTTATTAGTCAACATGTGACAAAATCCTTTTGAAAAACGCCTCAAAGGTAAATAAGGACATATCTGCACTTCAGTGCACTTAGGATAAAGACAAAACTTCTTTCTGACTGCTTTTACAAGGTACTAAGCTGTGTTTTGTAAATGTGTCTCAAGGCTAACAGCAAGGAGACAAAATTGTCCCATTCTTAACTAATTTTGTCTTGATTTCTGCAAAGAAAATCTCCAGTTAAATAAGTTACAATCTATTCAGACACTTGAGGTGTGATTTCTCTCACCTAATTTAATATATTTCACTATCACTTTCTCTGTGATAATCATCATACATGCTCTCTGTGCTTAGCAAAGGAAAGCAAATAGTACAGAGGATATGAATCATCACCAAATACAGAGGATCACTGGCTCAACCCTGAGGTGCAGCTTGTAAGGTATCTCAGCACCTGCAGAGGTACTCATTGCTTATCTGTTAAGATAAGCAGGGGGGATGAGGTAATGTTTTTAACTAAAATACGACATTTGTGTGTAACCTGTCCTTCTCCTCAGTGAATTACAGCAGTGAAATCAAAATTCTGTGTTTCTTGTGTTAATCTGCTTTGTGATTTCACTGTAAAAGCCAGGAACAGCTTTCAAACTTCTCAAAGTGAAACAGCCATTGCTGTAACAGCAATACTGGCACATCTGAGGTCTCTTGGAAAATTTGAGCATTGAGAGGAGTTTGGGATGGGCCATGCATCAGGGAACTCAGTGCAGGGTGTGTCACTTACCTGTAAAACCCCAAATAATAAATAGGAGCTGGTTTTATTTTTGATGCTGCTCCTGGTAACTGAGGTTGGCTGTTTGATGGATGTCAGGTTTGTTTGTACCATGTCCCAGCCAGAGTGATACAACCTTAGCTCTTACCACGCTGGTGCAGTAGGTGCTGCCTCCGCTGTAAGACTGGATAAGTTATAAATGCAAAACTGTACGAGTGATGTAAATACTTAAAACTGTGCAAAACTTTCAATATAAGTAGGTTTTGGGGAACGTTTTCCTGTATGAAATTCTTCCAGCCTTGTGAACTCAAAGACTGAAGATAAATTCATCTCTTCAGACAGGCAGGGGTTGTGCCCTCTTTCTCTTGAAAGAAATAGCTTGAGATACTTGCACTGTTTTATGAACAAATTCACTATATCAAGAATGAATGCTCATCATATTCTTGCAGAAATGAGAATTGTTGTGATAGCCATGAGCTCCTTCTGCTTATTTTCAGGCTGTTCAGCAGACATGATCCCCAAGCTGAAGAGGCTCTAGCAAAGAGGAGGGGGCGAAATAGCCCAAATGGAAACCTTATTAGAATGTTGGTTCTTTTCTTTCTTGAAAGTGAGGTAAAAAAGTAATTTTTAACCTTTAAATGTTTAATAAAACCTGGAACTTAAGTAGTGATTTATCAACATGCAGTAATAAATTGTCTTTCTTTTCTCTATTTTTTTATATTTTCACAAATACTGTAAGCTCTTTTCCCTGCCCCTCCATTTCCTTGTCCATTAAGGAGATTGATCTGAAAATCTTCATGGTTTATTTAACTCGTGCATGTCCCCACTGTACTCACACTGCATTGCTGGCGCTGTGGTGGCTGCCAGAGTGCATTGCTGCACACAAATGGAAATGGTTCTTTGCTTACATAACCATGTAAGGAGAATACCTCTGGAGTTATTATTTGTGGAGTAAAAGAATTGGAATCAAGATGGAACAAAAATTGCATAATATCTCCAATTCTGATTAGAATCATAGATGAAGTCAGAGTGGGAAGGACCTGAGGATCCTTAGCTCAGAGCAGAGTCAGGTGTGAGATGAGATGAGGTCTTTCAGGGCTTTATGCAAATGCATCTTGGAAACACTGGAGGACGAGGAAAACAAGCATAAATATGGTGACATGAAACGTCTGATGAACACATCCAGGGTGGGATTGTGCCCATGATTTATAGAGACAGCATCTATGGGAAATTGTATGGTAAATGTAGTAACAGTAATACAGATGGGGAATAGCAGTGGCAGGAGGAAAATTTGAGATGATACCGTCAGGTACAGGATGATCTTAAGATAGAGGAGGAAAGTTCAAAATTGTACATTTTATTTCATAATAAGTAGACTGAAAGAAAGGAATGACAGAAATGTTTCTCTAGAGAAGGGAGGGTAGTATATTTTAGGTAAAAAGCAAAAGGGAAGATATTACAATTGGTTATTTTAATTGTTATGAAGCCTTAAGAGACTTAACTGTGAGAATGAAAAGAAACACTGAGTTGCTGAGAAGGAAGGACAAAATTTTGGTACAGTGTTCATGTTTTTTAGAAACACCTCATAAACCTACAAATTTCTATGGATGAAATTTCTACCTGTGTGAGCCTTCTGTCTGCCACCTGAACGGCTTTTTTGTTCCAGCTTCTTTAAAACTTAGATTGTAAAGTTCATTGTGTTTTACAGTGCAGACACCTTAGATCTGAGTGTATGTGGTTGAAGTTACTGAGCACTGACATTGTCTGTCCTTCTGAGGAGAAAAGAAATTCTGCTCCACTCCCAAAGCCAAAACCAGCAAAGTGCCTCCCATGCTGCTCCCTGAGGGTCACTTCTCTCTCAGAGGCCAGTTTTTGCTATTGTTTTTGAGAGAGTTGTTAGGACCCAAGTAGAATATCCTGCCTCCAATTTTAGTAAAGAGTTAGAGAATTGGGAGTTTGCATGTGGGTGGGACAGATTAACGCTGCAGCCTGGGAGTGCATTCAGGGCAGTGAACCTTGCCCAGCAGCAGGAACTCTGGGACATTTTGCCCTAAGCTGTCAGAAACGGAGGAGGGGAATGTACTGACACCTCCTTCTCTGCACTTGGAGATGTTTTCCAGCTAAGGAATCAATCCTTGGCAAGCACAAACTGTGTGTTGTACTTGTTACTTGTTGGTAGTAGTTAAAGATAAGTTTAGAAAACAGCAGAAGCCTATGGATTCTTTTTCTCACTTTACAACAGTTGTGTTAATTCACATAAAAACATTTTTTGCAGTTGAAGTTAGTGTTAAATCTGTACCCCCTGAAATCACCAGAGTTTTTGCTCCTTTGTTCTGAGCATATAGCAGCTTGTTCAACACAAATACATTACAACTCTCATGCCTCACCATCTCTTCTTTTTGTAATGCAAAAAAGTGAGGGAAGGTAAGTTTACAGCTTCTCAGTCAAAACTCTGGAAAAGATTTTTCACAAACAAACAGCGTTGTGCAAAAAAAGGTTCTGATTGGTTTTATTTAATTTCTGTTAAAACATAACCCCATTGCACTGGTGTCATTCAGTTGGGAGAAAACCTTCCTGAATTAGTTTTAAACTGAATGTTCTTTCCAACTAACATAAGATACATGCCCAGGACACTCTCTGTGGCCACATGATTGTGAAATTTGAAGAACTGATGCTATACCAAGAGCTGTACTGATGATTGCTTTGGATTTTCTAGTTGCATGAACATGCAGCCTATTTGGTCGACAGCTTGTGGGAGAGCTCTCAAGAACTGCTGAAAGACTGGGAATGTATGACAGAATTGCTCTTGGAGGAGCCAGTCCAAGGAGAAGAAGGTATTGGCTTAACCCTGTCCTTCCTTGATACTGCACAGTATTGTTAGTTATTCCTTAAATGCTTCTGCCACCCATAGTGAAACATCTTTTTATGTTGTGGTTTGTTTGGAAAGCATATTTGAGGATTTTGGGTTAATCTATTTTTAATGTACTTTCCTTCAAAAGCAGCAATTTGTACTCTATTTTTCTTTTTATTTGTACTTTGGAGGGTTTTTTTGTCAAGTTTGCTGTACTCTGGTTCCCTAATATTAAAGGCTAAGACTTGATTTTGTCTGAATGTTTAAATAACTATTTCAATAAATAAAATAGCTAATACAGTTTTGAATAAACAAACACTTCAGGTTATGCTAGTTAAATAAGGGGCTTTTCCAGGCAATGTGAACACAATGAATTCTCAAGAGGAAAAAAAGGAATTTTTTCACCATTAATTTCAGATTTCCTTTTGCTGATAATAGAGCTGGGTGCAAGAAATAGCCAGGGAGGCTGGGGGGCAAAGTGTCCCTAAGGTTAATGAGTGTCATTCAAAATCCTTTGTAATTCCTCAGGATTCTCCTGCTTCAGGGACTTTCACAGGGCTTAGGTGTTTGAAAACTCAATATTCCTGGCAAGGTGTGCTCATCATGTCCATGCTTCAAAAGCTGACCTTTTGGTAGGCACCTGCTGCAGTGGGGGCATTTATAGGGTAATTTCCTTAGGAAATTAAGCACCTTGTGTCCTTGTTTCTGCTTAGCCTAGTGGGGTTTGATCCTCCAAAAGTGAGCAGAAGCACTTGCCAAAGAGCAGAGAATTTATGAGGAAGTGACAGTGAATTGTCTGTCGCTGTTTGTCTTCTGTGACTCTCCCTTATTTTGTAGATTTTCCTTGTGTTCCCCTTCATTGATCCTTTTCTCCAGCCTACATTTCTCTGGGCTTCTTTCACTTCTGCCGTGTCCAATTTGAGATGATGCAAATGGCAAATCAAAGAGGGGGCAGGAAAGCCTCGATAAATGTGCCCGAGTACCTTGTGTGTGGTGTTCGGTGCTGCTGTGTGTTCCCCTGTTGCTGTGTGTTCCCCTGCTGTCCCAGACGTGTCCCCGTGGTGCTGCCTTGCCCCCAGTGATGCCCTGTTCTCCCCGCAGCGATGTCGGACCGCCAGGAGAGCGCTCTGATCGAGCTCATGGTGTGCACCATCAGACAGGCTGCCGAGGCACATCCCCCCGTGGGCAGGGGCACTGGCAAGAGGGTGAGTGGGGCTGCAGCTGCCTGGCTGTCACCAGAGCATGGAAGATATTTGTAACACCACATCTGGACACTCCTGTAGTATTTTTTTGATTGGTGTTTGCTGTTTCATCTGATCACTTCTAAGGAAAATATTAAAAATTCTGCTTCTGGACCTGTTTGGTTTTCTCTTTGTTTGATTTTGGGGTTTGCATTGCCAAGTTAAGCAATATAAATTTACAGCATAAAATATATTTTTGGATGTTCTTTTTATCGTAGCCCTGCCTTATATTTGTAATGTACCCACATCATCAGCCCCTAATGTTGAAACTAGATTAGAGTGGAAGGTGTAGGAGCAGAGCAGACTACCTCTGACTGCCTTCCATAAAAACAAATGTGCTGCTAGTATGGACATAAAATTTGCAGAAAAGTCAACAGGATCTTCATCATGAGGGTGTTTAAATACTGGAACTGGTACTGGGAGTTGGTGTCCTTTCCATGCTTGGTAGTTTTTGAGACCTGACTGGACAAAGCCCTGATCCTCCCAGTGTGACCCCTGGGCTGCCTCTGCTTTGAGCAGGAGGGGTGGGACTGGGACCAGTCTGTGGTTTTAGGCATCCATCCTTGTAGGCCTCTTCCACTGAGTGCTCTAAAAATTTCAGAACTTTGCATTCTGGCCAAATTACCACTGTAGTTTATTTTATAGTGACTGTTTGAGCACCAGTGGAAGGCCATTCCTAAGGCTGGACATACAGTTTTAAACACTTCATTATAAGTCACATGGTCAGGATAATAACAGGCTTTCAGCTGTATTCTCTGTAAATACAGCATCCATGTTCCAAAGCAGTCTCAGCTTCTTAAACATATTCCCCTGATTTTTGGTAGTCCCCATCTTATTTAGGATAGACAAAAATGGAATAAACCCACATGAACGTGTGGTACTTCTTTTTGCATCCATTCTACATAATCATAACTAGTTTGTTAAAGCCACAGATTTAATAAAGATGAAATCTGGAGTGGCTTGACATTCTCTATTGCTAAAATAATGCAGTTACTTCTTAATTTTTTATGTGCCAAAGCAGATTAGTCTCATGTCCAGAAGCATGAAAAGCTTCAAGAAACCATTAACTTAAACGTGCTTTATGTACCTTAATTTATAAAGCATGTTCTTAGGAATTCCAAATTTATTAGAACATTTCAAGATTAAGGAGGGAATCCATGAAAGCACTTACTGAAATTTACAGAAGCCTGTCTTATCTTTTGTTATGAAAACTGTATTGTAAGCACAGCTTTTTTTGTCTCAAGCTGCAAACCTTTCTAGCAAAGTGACCTTTTAATAATAATAATAAAAAAATAATCATTTTGGTGTTTTCTGTTTGGAGCACCAAATAATGCCAGCATTAACTTTCCGGATATTTTCTCTTTCTCAAGAGATCTACAGCTCAATTAACTGAAGTTCAGCAAATTGCTTAGTCTTAAGTTTCCAATGTCTGTATTTGGAGCTGAAGAAAACAGATCAGTAAAACAAATTCCACCTTCTGAAAGATGATCAAAAGAGCCTGGAAGTCATGCTGGGGACCCAGATCAATTCCCAGTGCCAGGGAACAGCCGTATTTGGTCCCAGAATACAACTGGGCTGTCAGGATTGGGATTCTGGCATGGGTTTGCACTGCTCTGAGCTTGGCTGGTGCTGCCCTGGTGGGTGTGCAGCGGCTGAGGCTGCTCTGGGGCCATCCCTGCACCATGCGCTGTGCAAGTGATGTCTTGTCCTGGTCTTTGATCTTCCAGGGCTGTTCTGGGTTCCTGCTGGCACAGTGCCTGGCATCCAAGCACATGCCTTGTGTCCAGCTGCTCCTCCTCCCTTGCAGAGCCATGTAGGGATGGCGCTTAGCTTTTCCTTCTTTTCAGTTAGACCATGAGTTGTGGGATGGTTAGTGCAGGGATCTCTGCCTTGTCACTGGAGATTCATCCTGTCTCATGATCCCACCAACTTCTTCTCAGAGTTGAAAAGGGAACAGATTTCTAATTAAGCACTCACCTTCTTGTGAAATAGTTTCTCCTCTGACTTTAGCTTGTAACCCTTACTATGCAGTCTGGCTGATTGGCTATATGTGACTCATTAGCTAACTTGAGTATTTTATTATCATTGTTTGTTTTCAAAAGTATTCTTTTCTAAAGCCAAGAAGCCAGATCTAAGCTTTGATGAAGCATGCTGGTTTGATTATTATCTCTCTGGTCACTATTTCAAGGGGGTTTTGTTCTGACAGCATTAGTGCTTCAGTACCTTGCTGTGAACTTGGATTTACATTCTCACTGAGAATTCCATTCCAGTTTGGAGAGGAGGCCATGAATCTGCTAATGAAAATCATTGTTACAGTGTGGTTCGGTTTTGGTTTTCTTAATTATACTTCAGTTTGCCCTGAGGTTTTACATTAACACTCAGTTTAATGTGTGAAAGCTAGAGTTCAGTACAATTGGAAGCAATAGTAGAAATTCCACTGACTTGGGTTATATTTGAATTTCAGTCCTAAAAAGATGTTGATGCGTGGCGACAATGTCATGCTGGGTGATAGGATATTTTCCTTTTCAGTCACAGCTTCTTAGGACACACAGTCCTCCCACTTAATCACTCTTCAGCCCAAATGTGTTTTGAGATTTTTATTCCTTCCTCTTCTGATTTATTAAAAATACATTTGCATGGTTTTTTTTGTAATACAATGTTTAGAAAAGTTAATGAATGCTATATGCAGAAAATGTATTTACTGTAGTTATGTTTGATCACTTCCAGGTCTTGACAGCAAAAGAAAGAAAAACTCAGATAGACGACAGAAATAAACTGACTGAGCATTTCATTATTGCACTTCCCATGCTGCTATCAAAGGTACAGTTTTCAACAAAATAAATCTTTCACTGGGATTTACAGCTGTCTTTAAACTTTCTCATTCTGTAGTGCAGGAATTTATTTTTACTTCCCTGTTGTTTGCTTTGTTGCCATGATGTTCCAGTATTCCGCTGACGCCGAGAAGGTTGCAAACCTCCTGCAAATCCCTCAGTACTTTGACCTGGAAATCTACAGCACGGGCAGAATGGAAAAGGTATCGTGCCTTGGGCAGGAAGTGTGGCTGCTCTCAGGTGTGACCACTGTTCAGCCCCACAGTGCTGTGCCTTTGTCACATGAGCAGTGCAGCCTTGGTTGGCTGCTCTGGCAGTGGCTTTGCTCAGTGTCATTGTCCCATTGAGGGGAAAGCTGAAGTTCTTTTCTGCTCTGCAGCATCTGGATGCCTTACTGAAGCAGATTAAGTTTGTTGTGGAAAAGCATGTGGAATCAGATGTTCTGGAAGCCTGCAGCAAAACCTACAGCATCCTCTGCAGTGAGGAATACACCATCCAGAACAGAGTTGACATAGCTCACAGCCAGCTTATTGACGAATTTGTGGATCGATTTAACCATTCTGTCGAGGATCTACTACAGGAGGTTTGTTTTCTTAAAATTGTTGAAGTTAACTGCCTAAAATATGCTAGGATAGGCTACAGAAAAACATTCTTAGCCAGCCATGAAATTATCCATCTGAAGATGCAGTGCAGCAGCAGCTATTTCATAATTATTTGGTGCTACTTCTCCCTGTAGAAAGTCCCTTACAGGAGCCATTAAGCCTTCAAATCATTGATAGTGTAAAACAAGACTATGGGACAATCCTGCTTCTGAAAATTTAGTTGAGTATTAAAACTTTCCACATTAGGAATTAAGTGGATGAATGGGTGAAAGACGATGAAAAATGCAGAGGGAGTTGTATTTACATTAATGTTTGTAGTGATTTCAGTAGTCCCAAATACGTATGCTGGCAGCAAAATCAAGATTGGATTATGTTTTCCATATGGAAGGAATGGAAATGGAAGAAATGGAAGAGAGGATTTAAGAAAATATGTATAATGGCATATTAAAAGAGCCCTGGAAGGAGTAAAAGGTACAGGTCTGAAACCTGGAAGTACCTGGGATTTAGTTGTAAGAATTTATTCAAAATGCATAAGACAGAATACATTAAATAAGAATAGAAACCGTACTCATTTTTTCCTCCTTTGCAGCAATTTAACTTTGTGTAGCACTATTTAACTTGTTGTAATTTTCATGCCTTTTAAACAAAACATGAGGGCTGCACAGACCGTTTTTCTTTGCTTGTAGTTGAGCACTGCACTGTGGCAGATACATTTAATTTTTGATGTACATTTGAAGTTTAGATTTAGAATGAATATTAAAGGAATGGCATATTAAAGGAAATACGCCTTTTTTTCCTATTTTTACGTAATATGCCACATACAGGGACACTGTAAATGTGCATTGTCACATTGCAGAGTAAATAAAAATGTTGCATGACTGCAGAAATGTGCATGAGTTAAAAGGCAGCACATGCAGGAAACCTTCCACAATGCAGAGGAGATGGGCACCACTGTGCATTCTTTTGTAAAATACATGGAGCTTGCCCTCTACCTGTCTGCCGTTTTTGGTGTACTTTCTCATAAGTTTTTGATCAGAGCCTGGAAAAACAGTCCGGAATTTGTGTTCCATCTCTGCCCACCTGTGTGTGCCAAGAGGATCCTTCTACCTAATGCCACGTTGCGCCTTAGCCTGGGTTTTTGAAGTTCCTCACCTCTGGCCAGGAGGACCAAAACCTGACTTGTGCAGCTGAAAGGGCTGAGGCTGGACTGCCACACAAGGCTCCAGCTTCAGAACCACCCGAGCTGTGCACACCCAATGGATGCCCAGCAGCTGGGCTCTGGCAATAGTGACCTTTTAGAGGCCTCTGCCTTCCTGGGCTGCTCCAAAGGTCCCTCTGGCCTCACCCTTCTACCCAAGGGGAGTCAGAGGAGAGCACTGAGATTTATAAATTTATAAATGCATTCCCAAGAGTCTTCTCAGGAGTAGTGGACTAGGAGAGAAGAAGATTTTGCCTGCAATTTTCCTTAATTTTGTTTTTTCTTTAGAACTGCTCGGTGACTGCTGTTGAATCTGGAAGCCAGTACCTGCTTATTCCCTCTCCTTTTCCTTTCACCTCTCTTTGCCAGTGGCTTTCCTTTGTGCTCCAGTGCAGAAAGCCCTAAAGGATGCCCTGGGGCTGCGGGGCAGAGCAAGGGCTGGGCTCCTGAGGGGCTGTGGGCCAGGGACAGTGGGCTCCTCTGAGGGGTCTCCTTCCTTCTCACCACAGGGAGCACAGAGAGGCGAGCGAGGCCTCCTGATCCTGGTGTTCACTCTGAGAGCAGAGCTGAGGCTTTCAGAGAAGCACTGTGTCTGAAAGGCATCTGAGAAGTGAATTAAGAGCCTTAGATCTCTAAGGAAAAGCGAGTTCACCGGTCAGACATGGGACATAGAGATCTAAGACAGAACCAAGACAAAAGCAGAAGACAAGAAAGAGAACAGCAGTAGCAAGGATTTAAAATTATGGCCTTTGTGATACTCTTTTTAAAGTGATATTTGTTTGAATAATTAATTTTAATAAATCTGTTTCATCATTTTAAATTAAAAAATTTGCATGCTGGTACCCAAGCAAGTATCCCACTGCTTTATGGCTTCTCACTGGGCTGATAATGAGAGAAACATTGCATCTGAAGGCAGGAAGATGTTTTAATTTAGATGGAAATAGTCTTTTAGATGGATAAGAAATTACCAAAATGAAATGAAGAAGAAGAATTGTTGCAAGTGTGTTTCTAATTTTAGAAAATTGCTGGAAAAATTAGGGTTGGAAATACCTTACTTTCATTTGATTCAATAAGGGAATTTGCTCTTTGGTTTGCAGAAAATACTGAAATTGTGTTGTAGGGTGTTCATCAGCTAGTGATTAAAGCTGGTGATTCGGTCCTTTTTGTAAAATAAGATAGAACTCGGATTTTAGTCTTGGGAATGATTTCTACTGCTAGAGGATACGAGTTAGGATCTTAACACAGTGATAATGCTGAATATTGTCAGATGATCTTGCTTATTTTTTAGTGCTGTGCAGAGGTTACTTAAATATTATGGAATCTACATAAAAGTCACTGGAAAATCTGGAGACAGTTTTGATATCAGCATAAACCCCTAAGAAGCTGCTCCTGCTTGTGCAGTAATGTACTGGGCTGAATTGCTGGACTCTCCTCATGGATTGCCTTTCCTTTGCAGGGAGAAGAAGCTGATGATGATGACATATACAATGTGCTCTCCACACTGAAGAGGCTGACGTCTTTTCACAAGTAGGTGGTGTCTCCCGTCACAAATTTGTGATGTTAATTTTATCTTTTCAGAGGGCATCAGCAGTGTCAGGGGTGGGGAAGTGAGAAAACACATGGCCTGAAATCTGAAGTGGAGATGGAGGAATGACTGGTGGTGTTTGTCAGTAGAACTGTTTGGGTTGATCTGGATCCTTGCTCAGTTCGTGCCATGATCTTTGCAGATGGGATTTGCAAGTGGCACCCCCTTCCTTGCACCCAACGCCCTTACACCCATGAGTAAGTTACTCCAGGTCCTGCTTCCCTGCATGACACAGTCAGGGCACAAGGGACACTTCTCTGCCACCTGTGCTTTGGGGCTTAGCTTAGGAGAGCCTGCAGGTAACTGTTTCTCAATGCCTTTGAGCTACTTCTCCTCAAAATTACAGAATTAATTAGTAGCAGCAATAATAATAATTAATAGTTTATGGTGAGAGCCTGGAAGATGCATTTTATTCCTGCAGTTGAATTGTTGGCCAAATTTCCCTGTGTGGATTGCACAGAATCTCCCTCACCAGGCATGAACCAGCTTTTCAGGTTCTGCTGCTCTCAGACCTATGCACATCCTCAGCACGTGCAGAGCAACCTGGAGAACTTCACTGGAACTGGGAATTCTGGAGCACAGCACAAAGGCCTGATCTTCCCTCTAACTGCAGGAAGCATTTGCTCCTGGTCAGCATGAGAGAAAGCTTCATGTGCAGGTGGCTGAGAGCCACAAATCATTTCTTCCTTATCACAGTGTGGGAGAGGACCTTCCTTCTGCCAGCTCTTTTATACAACTTGGTTTTTTTACAACTTTGTGATTTTGTTTCTCTCTCTGTGCTTAGACTTCACTTATCCTGAATCCTGCATTGGTTCACTGTCTGAAATGGTTCTGCAATCTCTACTCTTTGTTGCCATTCAAGGAGAATCCCACAAAGATCATTAAATTGTTACTGATTTCCATAGTGCAGCAGGCTGACACATGTGCAAATTAGGTTTACAGTCTCCCTGGTAACACACTGGAGCCATGTCTGCCTTTCCTGAGGGGACCTGGGGAAAGCTCTACTTAACATCCAGGAGAGAAGCACAAATCTTAAGGCTTTCCTGAGAGGCTCCCGTATGTATTTTTTCCTTCAGAGTTCCAGGTCTCCAGAGCTAATTCAGACCATAAAGAAGCCTTGTAGGATAACACACAAATCAGGGTCAGGGACATCTACCTTCACCTTCAAAAAACCAGAAAAGAGCAAAGGATCAGAGCTGAAGAGCTGCAAAACAGCCAATGTATCATTCCTCAGCTGGTTGGTTATTTACAACTGTAGTTCAATAGGAATTCCTAATACCTGCTTGCATATAAAGAAGTAATGAGATCTTCATTTCTGTCTTGAACATTACATGTGATATCTCTCTGTGATAGGAAACAATTACACCACGTGAGCCAGAATTTCTGCTGAACCTTTGAGTACGGGAGAGGATCTTCAATCCAAAACACACATGGAATATTCTGTCTCAAAACACAGTGGCTGTGGTCTGACTCTGTCATTGTCTGTTGTCACCTGGGAGTCAAAAGAAACAAAATCAGCAGATCTGAACAGGCAGTGAGAAAATGGTTGCTGGGGCTTTGGGAAGAAATAAGTCCCTGTCTTCTTCCAGTGAGACAAACTCCAATGTACTTCTCCATGCTTTTTTCCCCTTGGTAATTGCTGCTGCTTCATACTTGAAGAAAAAGCAGGGTGGAAAATACATGATAAGGCATTATGAGAAAAGCCTTCCAGACCAAAGGCTTCTATACTGGGATTTCCCAAGCCTGAGCTAATCCTCTTTCTGAGAGGGCCATGACAGCAAAGGGCTCACATCGCACTTTTTGATTCATCAAAGCAAGGATATCATGTATCAATATAAATTCATTGTTGCAAAGTTTCCATCCACATTTGCAGAATACAATAATAAATTTTCTTGAGATCTTCTGAGTACACCTCCTGGAGTGTCCACTTGGGGTATTTTTTGTCAGAATCTCACAGCAAATTACTCATAACATTTAAGTACATGGAGGCAACTTTTTCTATATTGACTCCATTGTAATTCAACTGAACTTTCACACATGACACATCAGTGCTGTAGCAGTTTATATGCTGCAAAATCTCAGCATCTTTTATTTACTTACTTCAGTAAATCCAATGCAAGACACATCCCAAGCATCACCTCTGTTCCCTTGGATGTGCCTGTTGGTTCTGCCTTGCATGGAGGACATTGTTTCACATTTAGAAACCAGGAGCATTGCTGTCACTGTCCAGTAGTCCTCAGGTATGATACAACATCTGCTTCTTTCCCACCTCCACACTGATTCCACTAACCCACAAGGACTATCATAACTCTCAGATGAAAACAATGTGTATCGAGGTCAGTGTGATCAGTCAGGACACTTCCTAGACAGGTAAATTTATGGTCACATCATCTTCTACTCTTACACAAACTTCTTGCTTCACATTTTTTCCAGTAGTTGACCAGTGCATCCCTCAGACTGAGTTACTCAGAAGTTTGTTATATCCAGAAGTAGAAATGATGACAAATGAAACCTCATTAGAGAAATTAGACTGCATCAGTAGCACAGCTCCTCAAAGCTCAAGGCACATCTTCCCTCTCTTTGTGCATCTTGAAGAAGTGAAGCAGTTTGGTGTGTGGAAAGGTCACATCTTGGAAAAGAAACTTTTCTAAGCTGTTTTGTGCCACACTTTGAGAAACACTGTGAAACTGGTACCTTTACCTCACATGCCTCTTGTCTGGCAGAAATGTGCCCCAGCAGACAGGGCAGTCCATAAGAATTAAAAGAAACCTTGGATGAAATACTGGGACTTGTTTTCTAGGCATCTTGAAGAGTCTGCTGTGGAAGGAACTAAGGGGAAATTCTGTGTTGTGTGAATTTTCTTCCTGAGAGTCTCTGTCAATCTGAACCTCTGTGGAGAATTGTGTGGAGTCCAAGATGCCTTTATAACTATGGTTTTGATAGCTAAGTAGCTCAAAAGAGATAAAGAGGTACCAGAATATGCCTAACTGTAATGTGAAGGCTCTGCTTTAAGAAAGTTTCAATTGAAAAGCCGTGTGTAACTTGTACATAGAATTTTTCAGCTCTGGAAGCTGAAGAGCCCTTCCTGAGCTCAGCTGTAAGGCCAGGCTGAGGGCAGGGACCTGAGTGTCCCCAGCTGTGGGGGCATGGCCCCTGTGCTGGCTGCCTGACAGGGAATTTCTGAACTGAAAAGGCAGGAATGAGGCAGTTTTTCCTTTCGTATTCTCTGTAGGATAATCTGTGCAGATATCTGCTCTGCACACCAAGGAGACTTTACTGCTTTAATTACAGTGCTGTAATTAAGGAGGTACCTCTCTGCCTTGCTGGCAACCCTGTGATTTATGGAAGCAGCATCCCTGTGCTTAATATCACCAGTCAGAGGCAGCTCTCTGGCAGCCTCTAATTTATCTATGAAACATTTTATTTTAGTACCTCAAAGACCATCTAAGTCCGTGAAATATTTTTACACTTTTTACATTTTTAGTTCCAGTATTTTTTTTAAGTTTTCCTAATCTTCTATTCATGGATTTGAGCTGGAAGTTAAGGTGCACCTTGGCTTTAATGGCGCAGCCCTGGAGCGCACAGTGCACTCTGATGGTTGTGTTTTCTGGGGAGCTCTGACCATTGACGTTTTCCAGGGCTAACACGCTCCAGCATGGGAGGTGCTTCATGGCAGGGCTTCCAACAGGACCTGGGCATTCCCAGTGCTGAGTTCAGCCTCTGTTCCTTTTGGAACTAGAGAGTTACTCCTTCTGGCTGAGCAGGGCAGTTAAGGATTTAACCCAGGGCAGGCACAGCGGTGGGAGGAGTGAGCTCGCCTGGCTGATCCAGGTGCTGGGATGAGTCAGATGCAAGAGGCTGCTGCATCCGATTGAGACTCCCAATTCAGTCTCAGTATCCCTTCTTCCAGGTGAATATTTCAATCAGCAAGCTTCTGATTATTCTGAGCTAGTTTGCTCTTTTATAGACGTATTATAAACTGTTTCAAATTATCTCAGTTTATTTCCACTGCAGAAAAATGTTTTAAACTTAAAATTACTTGCTAAGAGAGTATTTTTGTCTTTCAGGCAACCTGCTGTTTTTCAGTTTCTTCTGTAGTTCTCATTTCTCTATTAAAAAGCCATTTCATGAGCTGCTGAGGCCTGTAAAAGGCTGTAGAGTATTTGTTCCTTATGTTGTTTTTATTCTGCCCACTGATGAAATCAGGTTGGTGCAAATGAAATGTGGTACAGTGGGATGGCAGCCACCATCTCTATCTCATGTGCATGTGTTATCATATTGTCTCACTTCAGATATTCCGGATATTTAATATCTAGTGGTAATGTGTATTATTTTTCTCCAAATGAGACAGTAGAAAAATATACAACTTTATTTTGCTTAAAGCCATTTTTGTTCAGTAGGTATTGACAGAGTTTGGCTGTAATTTCTGCTTCAATGCAGGGTTTTCTGGAGTTCTGTCAATGTTTCCAAAAGAGGAAAGATAACTTAGAGAGTGAAGCAGTAGCTACACTTAAGTAACCTTTATAGGTGTATGGTATGGAGAGGGTTTATCTCCTCCCTCCAAAAATCCCATGTAGTAAAACATTTTTCCTAGATCATCAGAAAGCCTGATTTGTGCTTTTAGCGTGGAGTGAACTGCTGTGCAGCCGCTTGGTCAGCTGTAGAAGCCACCAAAGTTCTCTGGGCTGGGGGTTCTGAGGAACACCATTAATCCCTCTTTATTTTCTCTCGTTCCAGTGCTCATGATCTCACCAAATGGGATCTGTTCAGTAACTGCTACAGATTGCTGAGAACTGGAATTGAACACGGAGCTATGCCAGAACAGGTACCCTTAACAGCACCTGCACTGCATCACTTGGGTGTCCAAGGTCTAAAGAGTCTGATTGTCTAAAGAGTCTGGTTGTACAGAAATCCAAAAGTTCAATGCACTCCAGTGCAGGAAAAACAGAGTTGGCAATGAAATTTATAGTGGAGTCAAGGGCTGTCTAAGAGGTGGAAAACCTTGGGTTCTGTGATTTTTGAGCTCCTTCCCTCACCTTTCTCACCTGTAAAATTGGGAATGGCTAATGTTGCTGACTCTGCAAAGCAGTGCATCAATTCTGATGTTTACACTGAAACCCAACGTTGTAAGCCTTGGCTGCAATTAGAATTATCACAAAGGATTATTGTGCATTGAAGGTAAGATGAAAGCTTATGAAAACCAGGAAACTAGATCATTCTAGTGGAGTTCTTTTAGTGAACACATCTTGGACCTTTTTCCCTCAGAGCTGAGTTTTTGTTTCTCATGGATGAGCTCAGGAGCCATCTCATATTCTCCCATGATTCCTGTTTAAACTGCAGAATTCCTACTTCAGCATTTAAGCACATTTTAAGTTTTGATTTGGTTTCAGTTAGAAGCCAGTTGTTAATTCTAACTCAGCTTCATTTAGTAAAAAGAACTTCTCCTGAAATTCTGAATAAGAATTTTGTAGAAAGGACCCTAAGAGGAGGCATTGCCACACAGTGTGTGAAAGTCCTCTCTCTGCAGTTGCTGCTTCATGCTGGAGTTGTGCTACCTGGAGGGACAGGGCTGGCAGATAAAACCTGTCCATGCAGCTGCCAGCCATCCTCAGTTTCTGGGTCTGACAGTGTGTGGCTCTCCAAATGCCTCCACAAGATCTTAGGGGAAAGATCCTGAAATCTGAACTCTGCTCAGTATTTCTTCCTGCAGGCCACCCTGAGGAGTTTGGCAGTTGTAGCACTTAATCTGGATTTGAACTGTTCAAGAGACACTATGGATGCTTTTCTGGGCACCATAGATATGACCCTGGTCTTCTCCATGGGACAAGCTGTATTTTCTCCCAGGTTTTTTTTAGCAATTGGGCTACAAGTTCATTTGACAGTTAAACAGATTTCCAGGCTGTTTAATAGGGAAGCCAGGTTTAGAGATATTTTAACAGATGCTTTTGACCTGGGAGATGTAGATGTTGATACATGTTGGGTTGTACTTCTGTCACGCTGTGACATCCCCTCTTGCAGTACCCCACTGCACAGTTCTCTGATGTTTCCCAGCATTTAGACAGTATTTTGTCACCTCTAGCAGGCTGATTTCTTATTGCACCAAACCAACCAAGGAGAAACATGATTCCCTTGAAAATGAAAAGTGCTAAGAGCCACTCCTGTCTTTTCACCACAAAATGCATGATAGATTTTCCATTCACTTCCTGCTGTGCCTGCTGTTAGCAGCATGCTGAGATTCTGTGTGTTCTTGTGTTACAGATCGTTGTCCAGGCACTGCAGTGTTCCCACTACTCTATTCTCTGGCAGCTGGTGAAAATCACTGAGGGCTCCCCTTCCAAAGTAAGTGGCCATTTGATCATACAGATTTTACTGGCAGAGCACAACTTACCTAGAAAGGTGTTACATCTGATTTCTTTGTAACTTCCATTCTTGCTATCATTTGTTGTCATTTATAACACATAAAATGTTGATGTTCAGATTTGTTCCATGTTTCAGGATCTGTTTAATATCATGCATATGTCTCAGCAATGCAAATAGTCTTTATCAGGATTTTATAGCAGCTGATTATTATATTTTTATTGCTGAGGATAATTAACGTACTTTATTGTAAGTACTGCAGTTTGCATGGCTGATAAGGAATGCTGTCATGAACAGCTGTGAGCAATACTGTTGATCTGTAGACCACAGCTTAATCTTGATATATAGTTACCTTGCTTATTCTCTAATTACACCCTTTACGTTGCAATAGAAATGGCAGGGCACTGGCAGTAATAATTGCTAATAAAAAGCAAATGTACACGAAGCCTGATGCAGTCAGGATAAGGTGACATGTGACTTTTCCAGGACCTTTCCTCAGCTCTTTTCTCAGTCAGAAGCCAGCATCCTGTTTTTTCAGAGCTTTTTTAAAAGTAATACATCAAATTAAAATGATACGAAAATTGAAGTAACAATTGTACTTCCCCATCAGCATCAAAAAGGATAAGATGTTATACTGAAGTGCTACTCAAATAAGCATTTTATGCATAGAAAAGTGGCAAAAATACATAGCAAATTCTTTGAGTTATTTTGAATACTGATGTTAACATTTAAAATAGCTACTAGAAAAAAAAAAGAATAATTTTTATTCTTTATTCCCATTTTGTTCCCATTTCCCCTCTCAACCTCTTTCTCATTAGCATGCTGGTAGTGTACAATACTGCATCTTGGAACTCAGAAAACTGAAACCATCCCATTTGTTTTAAATGAATACAGAATCTAGTCACAGGAAAGCATCTCCAGTCCTCTACTGGCAGCACTGTTCTCCTCAGGGAGGAATGGCACTGTGACAGGAGAGGCTGAGTTGCTGAGAGGAAATGCGGGAGGCCACACATTGCTGCAGCTCTCAGTGCACCAACACTGGAGCTTGCACCGCTCTCATTCCAGCCCTCCCCTGGGGAGGAGAGTTGTGCTGCTGGTTCCCTGTGAGCCCCGTGCTCAGAGCACCTGGGCCCTGTCTGCAGCCCCTTTATTCAGTCTGCCCCACCTGCCCTGGGGGCTGGGTGGTGCTGGGGCTCTCAGCCGCTCCTGCTGGGCTCGGCCTTGCCCTGCCCTGGGGGCAAATGCCCAGACACAAAGGAGCGTTTGGAAAATTCTCATCACCCATCTCCTTTTTTTTGAACAAAGTACAATAAATGGCTGCAGTATAGCACGGGTGGTGCGGGGACAGCTGTCAGCATTTCTGGAGAAAAGCTTCATGTTTTCTTGTGTCTCAATTACAGCAAAAGAAACACATTTAACTGTAACCTCCAGCTGGGGATTAACATACAGCCTCTCTCTGCAAAGAGTGTGATATAAACTTTGCATTTTGGTGCCCAAGCATTCATGAGGCTGCTGTTACAATGTGACCATGGCTTAGTTCAACTGAAAGAGAAAAAAACCTTTATTTCAGTGGCTGAGATTTTCTTATAGACAGCTTAGTGCAACTGTATGGCTTTGCCTACTTTTTCAAAACAGGATGCATTTGCATGAGATTCTTTTTGTGAGGTGATTGCAGAATAGCTTTGATCTCTCCCGTATTTCTAACCCTGTTGTGACTCATAACATATTTAGGACATAACATAGTTCATAGGAGTGGAAAGGAAAAGAACTCTGAACTTGGTCCCTTCAGAATGGCCATGCCAAATAAAAGTCAGTTTGGCTTTGCCCCATGAAAATCGTAATTACTGTCACCTAGAGAACTCTTAGCAATTTTTGGTTTGGGATTCCACCCCAGCCTCTACAAAATAAGGAGTTTTGTGCATGCTGAGTTCCAGGGAAGCCCTGCATTAGTGCCCTGCAGCTTTTCAGAGTGGCAGCAGCCTCAGCTGAGGGTAAAGAGGCAACCACAGACCTGCTGTGGCTGGAGCATTTTGCTATCAAACTTCCCACTCTAGTTTGTTCACTGTGATAACAGATCTGATCTGCACTGTATCTGGCATTTCATCCATTGGGAAATCATTTTACCCATGGCTGGTTTATAAGTCATTATTTAGCCTTGGAAATTGGTAGACATTAAAGGACATCACTTGTAAGGTGTAGTAGACAAAGGCATTAACACAAGCATCTCAGAATGAAAAACAGTGTATTTCATAGGTATTTTTGAAGTATTCAGGCTTTTACAGGAACATTTCTGGCACAGCAGTTTCATATGTAGGTCCATGCAGGTTTCTAGGGCTACTTTGCTGTATCTGTAATGATCTCAGGGCAGAGGGGTGATGGTGGGTAGCCTCACGTGGTGGCATCTTTAGTAGACCAATGGATATAGCTGCAAAAAGTAGAGAGGCTTTTGGACTCAGAAGCCTTTCAGGTTTGAGATAAAAGCAGAAGATTACAAAGCAAAAAACAAGCTGAAAGCAATTGCTTGATTTGTATTCAGATACAAATCAGGTAAACTCTGACAGGGAAGGAAAGGGTGTTGGTACCTATGGAGGAGAGGTGAGAGCAGGGAAAGGAGAGTTAGTAAGAGAGTTAGGAGGAGAATTAGTGGGGAAGGAAGATAAAAGCTGAAAATGGAGAGAAGAGAATTTATAATATCTCATAAAACTAATCTTTAAGTCTTTGTTTTTCTATATCCCATAGATTTATGAATTTTTGTTCCCAGGCTCATGTTTCAAAGATGATTTTTTAGCTTTCCCTTGAACAGCCAGGCTGAGAGATCAGCGATGGAGGGATTAATTTGTAAGAAATGTTCATCTGCTGCCAGCTGGGTCATTTGTGTGACTTCATGCTGGCAGTAGTAGCTGCTCTGTTTCACCTAGTGAGGTCCCATTTAGACAGTCAATGCACACGATAAAGTATATGAACATTTTGGAGTTGTAAGTGCAGGAGTAAAAGATGGAAACAAGTACAAGTATCTTGGCAAGTTTTACATTTGTTGTTCACCATGTGCTTTGCATCTGTCAGGTGTACCTTTTATTGCAGGGAGTTTGCAGGTGGAATGGGGAATTCTGGTAAGGTTTCCTTCAAAGTGAATTCTTTGGCTACAGCTCAGAATTGCTAGGTAATTTTTTGTCTTGTGTTGATTCTGTGGTGGAGTCATACTTGGCAACCATAGGCATACACTGGGAACAGAGCTGTTTTGGAATGAAGTTATTTTTTGCCTGGTGTTCAGATGGCTCTTCAAAAATACAGCTCTGTCCTGAGAGAGCTGCCCTTGTTTGGGAACTGGCCTGGGCATTATGCCCAAGCCAGGGCACATTAATTGCTCTATGAGGGATACCTCACATTACAGCTGTTGGGCGTGTTCTGGATTATGGCTCCCTACCTGATCCAGGTGTTTTGGACTGGAGCTTCCATGTGTGTAGCAGGGAAAAGCTCAACTCTTGTGGTTTAAATCTGATTAGAATCAAGTCAGCTCATTGGTTTATTTCAACACATAATTGACCTACAGCCAGTGCAACACATCTCCAGGATAACTATCGGCTGTACAGAATACAGGACCAGAATACTGGGCATTTTTGTAATGTTAATGAACACCTTCAAATTCCAAACTTGCCCTTCAGCTGGTCACATATTTCTGAAGTCCCCTCCTCAAGATACACAGAAAGAGCTCTTGTTTCTCCAGGCTGTTACCAGGGGGTGCTCTGCAGGTTGCCCCTCACTGTTCAATATCTTTTGTAAATAGAACCAAAGGAAGAGTCTTTGATACTTTTTTATCAGCCAAAAAATGTATCAAAGACATTTTAGCAGAAGGGTGTTAATTAATGCTTATTTGAATTACTAAGAAAGTCCAAATTCTCTGCCCAAGAACAAAGATTTCACCAGTTAAATACAGCAGAGAATTGGGGCAGAGTTATTTTGAAACACTTCTTCAAGCTAGCCTGTGGAGAGAAAGGTGTCCCGTGGAGTCATCTCGGTGTCTAAAATCTGAAAAGAAAGATTGATTACTGAAAGGGAGGGAGGCTGCAGCAGGTGGAATGAAATGTGTAAGCCTTGAAATATCCACAGTCTGATGTTCTAACCTTCAGTCTCCCTCTGTCCATATTCAGTGGAGGCTGAGGCCACGTGGGCTATTTGTGCAAACTGGTGCTCTTTGGGGTAAGCAGCTCTGTACTGGGGGGAGAAAGCTTATCCTCCATAGCTTCTGGGAGCAGCCTGTTGTAGCCTGGAGGAAAACTCCTCCTCGGGTGGAAAGGGGTTTGAGGGTGGTTCCAAACGAAACTGGTAATTTCTCCCCTGGAGTTCTCTCATCTGTCAGCCTGGGGGTGCAAGTACAGTCCTGAGGCAGGAGACTTGGGGCATTAGAGCATACACTTGTTTCCACCAGGATTCCTTCAGCCATGTCCCAGGTACCCAGGACATTGTACTGTGCACTGTGTGTGTATGCACTGAGAAGGAAATATTTGCAGAAAATAGAGTCCTAAAACTTAGAACAGTAAAAATAAAGCATGACTAGAGCAAACATTGAGAGGCAAGACAGAGCTCAGCCAGTTGTGAGTAAGCAGCAGCCAGAGCAGCCAAATATGTGGCTATTAGTGTGATCAATGGGCAGAGGACTTAGGAGAGGGGTTTTAAAAAGGGATTTAAAGAACAATGTGGTGACTTGGTGACTTTTTCATATTTATATGGGCATGATGACAGAAGGCACAAAAAGTTGAAGGAAAGAAAAAGTCACAAGGTGCAAAAGGTTGGACCATTTTCCACAATCGGGTTGGAAGCTGAGGATTGTTCATCGCTGTGAAATTGAAGTTAATACTGCAAATAATAAGTACTTCAGAGGAAAAGCAGTGAGCACATAGGGAAAAAAGGATGGGGTTTGGGAGATGAATGTATCAAAAGCACAGCATTTTAAAATTACTTCAGTGGAAATAAAACAAGCTTTAATTTAAAGCTAGAAAGTACCTGAAGAGTTGTAGGGTCTTTTGAGCACCCTGGCTTGGGTTTGGGTGGTGGCACAGACTCCAGTCCTTGATCTCAGCAGCTCGTTCTTGTTCCTGCTATGGAGCAGTTAAATTGCAGAGTTGTGACCCCGTGGTTTTGTCTAACGGCCAACAGGATGATAAAATGGTTTCATATCAGCCTTTCTGCTGAAGGCAGATCAGGTACTCACACCTCAAGAGCCTGGGCTGTGCACCCCAGAACGCTCAAAGACTTGGAAATCTAATTAATTTTTTTCTTCCCATTTTCTCTGTTGAAAAAAATCCCCACTCTTCAGTAGTCTGGGGATTTCTCCAAGCTCAGAAGAGTTCCAGATGGCTTCATTGCACTGTTCAGTTGGGCTTTCTCCTGCTGTCTGTAACTTTTCAGTATGAATCTCTGTCATGCTGTGCTGTCAAGAGAGAG
>VYZR01023516.1:106843-116967 GCA_013400675.1 Oxylabes madagascariensis
ATTCCGATCTTCAACATATTTGTTACGAAAGATAATAAATACAGAAGTTCCCTATCTTATCATAGAGTTCAGTTTAAATTTTGATACTGATTTGAGTAAAATGAGAAAAATCTGGATTTGAGCAACTGCTGCCTTTTCAAATCAAGAATTACAAGTAATCTTTCTCTTGGGAAAACTCTAAGAAATTGTAAAAGGGATTTGATTTAAAAGGTTTGTTTTGTTTGTTTTGTTTTTTTCACATTTTTTTCTTAGTACTACAATGACTATGGAGATATCATTAAGGAAACCCTGAGTAAAACCAGGCAAATTGATAAAATCCAGTGTGCAAAGACACTCATTCTCAGTTTGCAACAGGTAAGAGCATTGATTTTTTTGTTAGAAATGCCTCACTGCAAAAAGCCCTGGCCAGGATTTCCTCTGGTGCACTTTAGAGGGAAGCAGAAATGCTGCAGTTCCTTAGGACATTTTCTTCATTTCTCTGCTCCCCAGTTCAGGCTGTCTCTGCTCCTTTGTCTCAGTAATCTCTGTCTCCATAGGCCCACACTGGCAAAGTTTGGACAGATAAAAATGGAAGGGAGGGAGAGAAGAGCCTTGCAGGCAGTTTGGTCCAAGCTGATCCATGGTTATTTGTTTATTGATCCCGAGTCAACAGGAAGAATTAGGATGGCTTTTTCTTGTTAGCATTTGCTGAAGTAATGCATCTTCCTTATAGACTTTGTCTAAATACTAAATACTAATGAATTTTTCAAATTTCAAGCTAATTAAGTCTTCCGATACTGTTAGACGTGTTTTTTCCCTGAAAAATTTGCTTTACATCAACCATAAATTACTGCCTGGTGATGAAATCTATCAGCCAACAGCAAAAAGTGCACTAAATACCACTTAGGCCCTTGAAGTACCAGCTATAGCCATTGCACAGAGAAATTACTTCTGCTAATTAAATGCTCTCAAATGAGCTGGACCTCCCAAAATTCCTTCCTAAGGGATTTCCTGTAGCAATCTGGAAGCTGAGAGAGATCTATGCAAACCTGAGAAAAACAGATGTACTTCCAGAAGAATCAGAGAGTGTCAAAGCAGCCCCTGTCTGTAAAACTTAAGGAGGAGGAAACACGTGCCACAGATCAGTCAGGCTGACAAAATTCTGTGAAAAAAGTACTGAGAGGAGCTCTTTGCAAGTGCCTCAGTGACAGGTAGCAGCCAGTGTGGATTTGTCAAGGAGGAATCCTGTCAAATTAAGCTGCTGTCATTAATTAGATGGTGACAGAGCTTGTGGAGATGAGAGAAGCAGTCGCTGTAATGCAGCCTGATTTAATATTGTCACTGGCACTGTCTGCCAGGAGGCTCTCAGCAGTGTAAGTGGCAGTGCTGGAGAGCTGGAACTGGCTGGAAAAGCACCGAGCACTTCAATACTGTGCTGGGAGGGCCTTGGAGGCAGCAGTGCTGGGCAAACAGGAACTGAGGCTACAGTGGAGGAGCTGCAGTTTTGATCCCCAAATTCAAAGCACCACCTGATCTGGGTGATGGAGGTGCTTAAGAGAACAGCACGGGAATGCAGGACCTTGATGAGTTGGAGAATGATAGATGGAATTCAGGGAAGGTGGGTGCAGTATTTCACCAAAATAACTCCACACAAGGACAAGATGGGGGACAGCTGGCAAACAGCAGTGGGACAGGAGAAATTCTGGCAAGTGACAGGGACTCTGCTGTGTCTCAGTGCAAAAACTCATCGCAAAGACCATTCTCAGATGGAGCAGGTTTAGAACCCAAGTCTTGCTCAATAAAAGTGTTTCCCAGCTCACAGATGTCAAACTCTGAACTCTCTCTGCAGCTGTTCAATGAGCTTGTTCAGGAGCAAGGTCCCAACCTGGACAGGACATCTGCCCACGTAAGTGGCATTAAGGAGCTGGCCCGGCGGTTTGCCCTCACTTTTGGCTTGGATCAGATCAAGACAAGAGAGGCTGTGGCCACACTACACAAGTGAGTGGTGGTAAATAAACTAGATTTTTATACTACTTCAGATTAAAACCCTTGTTTGGCATTCCCTTTCTAAAGGTACATAATCTCAACAGGCCATGGAATAATTATATATTTTTTCTACTTTAAGCGGAGGGGTCTACGTGTATATAGGTAGAAAAGAAACAAACTAGCTGCTACCTAATTATTTCTTGGAATTTATTGGCATGGCTATGTCTGTTTATCTCAGGTGGGTTGCGTCTAACAACTGAGGATGGTTCTTTGTTCCACACCACTGTGGATTCTGGAGGAACCAAGGGCTTTTATAAAGATACTCCAAAAATATTTTGGAAGTCTTTTAAAAGTGGACTGGAACTTTTTCATGCAACTGCTGCATAGAAAAGTGTAGAAAGGTTCTTCTAAATTTAAATTACAACTTTGCCATGCTATAAAATTTCAAATGCTAAGTTTTGCTGTCCCAAAGACTCAGTCCTTGAGACCAAGATCAACACGGCTTGGTCAAGATGCAGCAGATACTGTCCTGAGTCAGGGGACACTGGTGCCTTGCTGGGTGAGGGAAGGCAGAGTGTTCTCTTTAGTCACTGATGACAAAGCAGAACTGAGTATGTCCCTGCTCTGGGGACTCAGTTCTCTGCTCTGGCTGCAGAGATTGGTTCCTGTTTGATTGAGGCATCCCATGGAGCTCCTGCCCCTGGGCTGCACCTGCCCACTTCCCCCACTGGGCAAGTACCCTCTTACAGGGACTGGCCATGTGCTTGTCCGAGGGGGCCTCACAAATCCACAGGGAGCTCTGCTTTCCCCTTTGTCCAAAAGCAGCTCTTTGCTAGTAATGGGGAATAATGTTGTGATGGGATCTGAGGATACAAACAGTTTCATCACAGCTCGGATTTGGGACAACTTGTTTGGGTTTTGGGTTGGGTTTTCTTGTTTGCTTTTTTGGTTTCTTGGGGTTTTTTTGGTTTTGGTTTTTGTGTGTTTTGTTGCAGATGTCTGAATCTTAATCTTAATATTTCTGTACTGTAGAGATGGCATAGAGTTTGCCTTCAAATACCAGAATCAGAAAGGACAAGACTATCCACCTCCTAACCTTGCTTTCCTGGAAGTGCTTAGTGAATTTTCTTCCAAACTCCTGCGACAGGACAAAAAGACTGTGTAAGTAATGCTCTGTTTCCTTCCTCGGGTTCTGTCAATCCCTGCAGTGTGGGTTTCGGCTCTCTGCTTTGAGGTTTCTACAATCTAACCGGGGCTGCAGAAAGTCCCTGTGAGACATTTCACATACATACTTACTCATCCTTTTATGTTTTAAAGTAATAAAAAGAAATGGGAAAAGAAAAATAAGACCCACTAATGAGGTGAGTTTGAGACCTCCCAAAACAAAGTTGTTGAAAATTTCTCATGGGCTACTGAAAATAAAAAGTCTTTTTTTAGGCTATTAGAAAAGAAATTAAACATTAGCAGTGCAGGGAGTTTACAGGCTGTCACCACTGCAGTAACAGCTGTTTCTGTCATATATTTACATAAATTGTAAACCTGTATTTGTTGTTTCTTTTAATATATTGGAAGAGGTCTCCAGTCCGCTAAGCACTATGTGCCCAGTGTGGAAGTGAATTCACTGAATAACTTTATGACCAGTTTAAAAGTGCAGTTGCTAGATTTGCTGATTTATGGTTATAGGTGTCTTTCCAGTCATTCTGTGACTGAGTGTTAGTCAGAAAGATCAACTGGAATGACCTCAACTGACTCTTTCTGTCAGACCTTTCTGTGAAGGTTTGACAGATACTTGCAAAGACATTCTTTTAAAGGACTTTTCTGTTAGGGTTAACAACTATGAATATTACAGCTTTACCTGTGCAGTAAGAAATGCAGCTTGGTTAACTTAGTATATTTTTTAATGTGTACCACTCTGGAACCAATTTCACTTTTTCATTGTATCAATAATTTCTCAATTCAGCAAACACTGTAGGACAAATAGTTAAATGAGCTAGGGTATGGTATTATCCAGTTCGGCTGTCTTGCCACTCCATTTGTGCATCTGCTCTTCATTGTTATATCCTGGAATCTTGTCAGCCTGTTCTTCAGGAAAGGATTTAAGGAAGGACAACAGGATTTTATAGCTTGTCTTGCTAGCTGAACTGTAGATTCTCCTGCACGATGGTCTAAGTGCCACTGGCCTGTTTTCCTGTTGAATTTAGTGAAGTTTAGCCTTTCAGTAGAGTCACCCCTTCCACAAATTTCCAGTGTCTGACATTTAAAGTTACATCATGCTGTCCCTGACAGCTTCTGTTAACCTGAGCCTTTGAGTGGAATTCAGTTCTTTGGGACATTTTGTCCCTTCACCTTCTGAGTTGCCACTTGGGTTCCCCTGCCCACATACACAACCAGTGGCTGCTCCTGCAGGACTATAAGGATTGCTGTGGTGGAATATCTATACCTGAGCTATTGACCTCAGTTGAATCTGATGATCATGAAAAGAAATAGGTCCTTTAAGGCCTGATTAATCTCATCTGTGCCAGACTGCTGTGTTGGGATGAGTTCAGCCCTGCCCCAGACCCACGGGCTGTGCTGACCATGAGAAGGGTCAGCACAGCTGGCTGACATGTAAGGATTCTGTGGAGGTGGCTCCACTCCTGCCCAGAGTGCTCCACTGGCAGGACAGGGCTGGGATGCTGGATTTGCCTTTTTCTGTAGCTCCTCCAATCCATAGGGACCTCTCCCCTGCCACAGGGGCTGCCTGTGTGCAGGAAGGTCCGTGACCACCATCTGCTGGAGAAGTCCCATGTTTGGCATCACTTCCCTCCCTCCCTGCCCGGAGAGCCTCCCCAAACTCAGCAATGGACTCTTGTCTGCAGCCAGAAATGCTCTGGAGCCCTCAGTCTCAGGAACACGTGGCTGCCCAGCTGCCCAGGTTCTCCAGCTTGGCTTCCCTGCCTCCACCCCCAGATCCCTACAGGTATCCGGGCATTGCTCCAGAACAGCCTTCCTGGAAGGGTCTAGCACACACTGCTGTTCCACAGGGCTTCTGCTTCCTTCTGCTGGGCTGCTGGCTTTTGGCTCTGGGGCTAGAGAAGGGAGAAGCTTCCAGTTTGGGAGTGAAGCAGCAACACTGATTTAATTTGCTTTTCCTAGCCTGTTAATCTGGCTACTCATTTTATGAGTAACCTTCAGAACTGGTGATAGCCATTAATGGATTTATTCAAATCTATGGATTTCACATAAAACTGTTCATGTAAGGTGCCAGACTCATACAGCTGGGGAAAAAAAAAATTGTGCTAACACTCTCTCACAAACCCATTAAGGCAGGTACAGGCAGGGAAATCCTGAGGAACTAATGTGGGACAGAATAGAGGAGATTGTCCTTGGAGACACTTCTTTCCATTTATTTCTCTCAAAGACACAGTTGTCTTAGACTGGACACTGACTAGTGGGTGTCAGGTGAGGCATGGCCTCAGCATGGTGTTCTCTCTGGAAATTCAGAGTTGATAAGAACTGCCAGTGTGAAGCTCCCCCAAAATGCTGAGCAGAAGATGTCTCAAGTTTAGCGTCTGGGCAGTAAAGAACTCCCAAGTGGTGTCATTTTCCTCCTTCACAATTTGGCTATAAACATCCAATCTGGTTCTATAAATACAAACTGGAGGCAGAAAAACTTCTTACTTCCAAGATTCTTCTGCAGGTAGATTCTCTAAAGCCATGAAGCACTCAAGTGGCACAGTTGGGTACCGTAAAATAGAGAATACATGAAGAATTTCCCATTACTGTCAGGTTTGGGAGTTAATATACACATGAAAATGGGAAAGAGGAAGCATTGACAATATTCAATAAAACACTAGACAGGAACCTGCTGTTTCTTGAACAAAATTACACCATTCATTGAATCAAAACACAGATGTGATTGTTACCCTGGCATGAGCAGTGTGGCTCCTGGGCCTGTTCTGGAGCTGGGCTGTGTAACAAGCTCTGAGCTGCCATGAGATAACAGAGGAAACCCCTGCCTTTCCGTGTGGAATGCATGGAGTTGACTCCCACTGCTGGCAACCTGGCAAGGTGGTGTTACAGGAAATTGTGACTGAGGGGTGCAGGAAGCGATGCTGAAGTACCTGAGCTCTCTTACCAAACTTCTGAATGTTTGGCTCTGCAGCCTCAAACTCATTAGAATCACATTTTTGTAGATTGGCATGTTCATTTTAGAAATTACTTCTAATTCCATAATTAAATAATCAATGGGAAAACAGTTTCTATGCCCTCCAGTCCAGGAGGGAGTTGCTGGTTCCTCCTTTCAGTTAACATGTGTGCACTGGACTTCTCATGGCAGTGGACCAGGTCCTCAAGTTTTTTATGGAAAAATAAATGCCTGCATTTGACTAACCCGTCTCTCTTGTTGCAGGATGCCAAAGGACATCCTGCATCCTTGCAGCCCTGTCTCTGAGGCAGCCTGGCTGCTGACACAGTGGCCATATCCAGGTGTCTGTGGGGAGATCGCTGCACCTTGTACTCCCTGTGTTTCCTTTCCAGGCACACCTACTTGGAGAAGTTCCTGACAGAGCAGATGATGGAGAGAAGAGAGGACGTTTGGCTGCCGCTGATCTCGTACCGGAACTCGCTGGTGACGGGTGGCGAGGACGACAGGATGTCCGTGAACAGCGGCAGCAGCAGCAGCAAGGCCTCCTCCGTCAGGAACAAGAAGGGCCGACCCCCCCTCCACAAAAAGAGAGTGGAAGGTTGGTGAGGGCTCAGGGCTTGGTCATTCTGGACACTCAGGAGAGGGGGGTTTACCAGTTCATGCAGAAATATGTGGTTCGTTCTGGATGTGGCAGAACCAAGGCATCTGTTCTGCAGCTTCTGTCAGGCCTGGGCGTGTCCTATGGGGAAATACCACCACAGCCCCCTGTTCTTGTTTGTCTTGACCGAAACTGGCAATCAGAACTGCTAAAAGCTGGTACTGCTGGTGGAAGAGGTGTGAAGTTACCTGCTCTTTCTCACTCCTGACTGCTGGGTTTCTGCCTGTGCTTCCCTCTGGGCTGTTGTTAATTCTCAGGGATTTGGAGCAATTGCAGGCAGAAATTCTGATAACAGATCTCTGTTGTTGTAGGGCCATTGGGGAACGCTAAAAAGACACCATTTTTGTTAAAAATAGTACTGATATCTAGAGTTATCTGCATTTACTCTTTCTGGGACCTCAGATGTGTTCATCAGGAATCTGGCTGTGATAGCAAATTTCTTACAAGGCTGCATCTGTTCCTGGTCAATCTGTGTGATGTAGTGTATTAGTATTAGTATTTTGTGAATACTAATTTGCTGTTCCACTATACAGTAGATGTGAGTGGGATCTTAAACTTCAGGGGTATTTCCAAGGTCAGTATCTATGACAGTAACCCCTCAGTAAGGAATCAAGTGCTTGTTTGCCTGAATGTACAGCAATTTCCCAAAATATTCCTCCCAAGTTTGCCCATACAGCCAGGTCCATTCTCCACTGCGGCTCATGTTGAGCCGTCCCTGCACCAAGTCCTTTGGTTTCTCACAGGCAGCACCGAGTGTAGGGACATAAAATATTGGCTCCTTTCTTCAGGCACTGTTTTTCTTCTTTAAGGATGCCAAGATTTTCACAGAATTCAGCTACTGACGTTTTCTTCTTTCCTCTTGTTGCCATTTTCATTCTATTCTACTGTATTTTACCAGTATCTTTTTTTTTTTTTTAACCCTAGGAGGTGTAGTAGCATCTTTGCTTCTCAGTAAGGCAAATCTCAGGCTTAAGATGTAGATTTTAGGCTTTGCTTACCTCATACTCTTCTGTGTCACCCTCTTTCAGTGGTCAGTAGAAAGGAGAATTGATTTTCCAACATTTTCCATTTGAGAATCTCCTTTTTTTTTTTTTTTTGTTTCTTTAATTTCCACTCTAAAGGATCTAGAACAGGAGAAAGGTCACTGCAGAAATTACTGTGGCATCAAAGAACGATATCCAGTCCCCTCTGGTTCCTTTCTCACCTAAATCCAGCACAGACCGGCTTGGAGAACCTTCCCTGTTGCCCCTGAGAGGAAATGTGCTCTGTGACATTTCTTTATGATGCCTTAAGGAAATCAATAGGTTTTTAAAAAATAATCCCTAACATAAAAATGATTCAAAGGTAAATTTGACAAAAAATAGGCAGTTTTTTAGACAACATTTATGCCTAAAGGGTAGTAAAAGGCAACAGAAGAATTAACAGATCCATGGAGATCCCCATCTACTTTTCTCACCACACATTTCTTGTTAGTAAATCAGTGATCTTGTCATCTCTGTTGTCATCTCCTGTCTTTCACTCCAGCAACTGAATTCTTTTTCACATGTCTCTGGCTGCACGCTTCCTGCTCTGACCCATTCTCAAGTCCTCCCTCTTCCCTCCTCTCTGCTTTTCTCCCTTCCCAAAGTAAGCACAGGATCCCAGCTAGACCTTCAGTCGTCTTTATCTCATTTTTCTTGCTGAGTAAAGTGTCCCCTCCCTGCTCCGCTCCAGCGGTTCTGACAATTCTAAAGATCCAGACTGACCAGATTTTGGGGTTTGTGCTTCACCTTGTCTTAGTGTTTAACTGTATCTTGGTTGCTGTGGGTGCGTGAGATTAACAGTTACCAATTGTAAACTCAGGAATTGGGAATTACCTTGGGTGTTTATATTCAAGATACCCAGCAGTCAAGGCCGTGCTGCAGTATGGCTTTGTTTGCAATGAGGTTTGTGTTTGTTCCCTTTAAATTGTTGTTATTGCTGGGAAGAGAGGGTAGTAGTACTTAAAAGAACAGAATCTAAAATTAGAACTGAAAATCTTATCATTCCAAGCATTTATCCAGGTGATCCCTTAGTGCACACTTGTTGGAATGCTGCCCTGCATGTGGTCAGAAATTAGCAGTGATTTCAGTGTTCTCTCTCTAGATGAGAGCCTGGAAGGCTCCTGGCTGAACAGGAATGAGAATATCCATACTCCCGGGGCACTGCAGGCACCTCAGCTCACCTCCACTGTCCTGAGAGAGAACACCAGACAAATGGGAGAGCAGATCCAGGAGCACGAGTCGGAGCAGGGATCTGAACAGGATTTTTTACACAAGTAAGTGTTGGAATTTCGGCATCAAATACAGTCAGCCAGGCAAAGGAATTGCTTGTGGTTTATAGTGATATTCTTAGCCTGTGGCTCCAGAGATGCGGTGCTGATTTGCAAAGCCACCTGGAAATGCCTTGATTACAGCTCAGCAATACTTGGATTATCTTCAGGTCCCAGGAAAAATATGTTGTAATGAAATGATAGTGGCAATTCCTTATGTTGTAACTATCTCATAGCATAGCCATGCAGTTCTGGTTAAATCCTCCTAGTGCTTGTGTCCCAGGCTGGGTTGAACTGTTTCTTTGGAAGACCTGTAGATACTCTTACTTTCTTCCCCCCTGCCTGATATCAGAGTTAAGGTTCTCCAGACATCCTGACTGATTTTTTCTATATTTCCAGCTGCTGAGCTAGTAATTCCTGATTTGTGGTAATTGCCTTAAATGATATATTCTTTTTGTCCCTTTGCTCCCATTTTATTCCCTCCATTTAGAGAGAACACATTGGTTATTTTCTGTCAGTGGTTGCGTGGCCGTGGGTGTTGCCAGCAGTGCTGCCAGGATGCACAGCTGAGCACAGGCTGGCTGTGGTCACGGCTGGGGACCCTGGCTGGACACAGCAGCCCAGCCCAGGCAGAGCCCAGGTCACATCTTCCCAGAGCACCTTTCCTCCTGGCTCCCATGGCTAGGGAGAGCTGTGCTCATGGCTCCTGCTTGCCTTTCTGAGGTCAGGGATTTACCTCCTATCTCCTGCCTCCCCAGGTGTGGCCATCACTTAAAGGTGACGAGGAAGATGTCAAGGCTTTCAGTTTCTCCCTAAGAATTTGCTACTCGGCAGTAAAACCAGACTAAACTTAGAACTTTGTTTCTGTCCCTCTCTGCTCTCTCCCTTGGCCCAGCTGAGTCTCTCTGTGACCATTCCATTACTCTGGAAGTGGGACAATGCTGTGGTTTCCTCTCAAGCCTGATGAGCAGCCACCCTTAAACTCTGCGAGACCCTCCCATGTTCCTGGGGGAGCTGAGCAGGCTCTTGCCCAGCCCCTGAGCCCACTTTTCCTCTGTCTCAGGCCGTGCTGTGAGCACGGAACT
>VYZR01023518.1:2061-13883 GCA_013400675.1 Oxylabes madagascariensis
AAAAAAAAAAAAAAAAGGAAGAAGAAAGAAGGAAAAAATAAAATAAAATAAAAAAATAATCATGAACACGCTATTAGGGAAAAAGAAAACCTGTACAGGGCATTTCCAGTAAATCAAAGAACTCATCATATCTCCACTTAACCATCTACTTCAGGATTTGAAATTTAAGCAGTAAAATAATATATTATAAAAATGTTTATAAAATAGCAGCACACTCAGTGAAACAATACAGCTAAGTACTGTTAATGTGAATAAGAATGAAACAAATCATAGCTTCTTAGCAGCGCAAAAAAAAAAAAAACCAAAACCAAAAAACCCCCCAAAACCAAAGAAATAACAAAACCTTAGAATCTTACTCCGTTTTCTACCCTTATCCAGCCAAATAGGCTGAGTCCATACATATAATATTCTTCGAAGTAGCATGTTCTTTCTGAATTTTTGTGTTAAAAATGCAAACATTAACATTTCAACCAACAGCTTCATACTGGATATCTGCAAACTGTTAATACAATTGTGCAAAAAAAAAAAAAAAATCCACCCCCCCCAAAAACAAAACACCAAAACAAAACAAAACAAAAAAACAAAAAACCAAAAAAAAAATTAAAAAACCAAACCAAAACAAAAAAAAACAAAAAAAAACCAACCAAAAAAACACCCAAAAAACCCCAAAAAACAAACAAACAAAAAACCCCAAACAAACAAACAAAAAAAAACCAACCCCAAAAGTTGCTCCAACTCCTTTGCCATCTAAATGCCTCTTCATTACAGGTGGAGCAGGAAAATAAATTCAAGTACACTGAATACACCTTTGTAATAAAACTCCAAGTTGCGCACCTCGATGTTTACCACCATGGCTGTTGCACCAGCCATTTTCTTTCCTTGTCCATAAACACACAGGTGGTATTAAGATCCTTCTGTGACACTGAACAATACAGATGGTCAGGCTTTTATCCGGAATGTCATGACAGGAATGTCATCTGAAGCGGGTGTTGGTATTTCCAGCAACACCGCAGCTAAGCGAGTACACCAGATACTGGAAAATATTGACTATAAAAAGCTATACAAAGCCTTGCTTTTGTGACTTTTTTCTTTTTTTTTTCCTTTTTTTTTTCTCTTTTTCTGTTTTTTTTTTTTGTTGTTTTTCTTTCCTCGGCAAAATTGTCATAAACCATCTCATTTAATCCCTTAGGAAGAATTTTCAAAGTGCTTTTCGAATGAAATGGTTTACAAAAACGCTCACTGTGGATCAATAAAGTTAATGAAATGCTGAAGAAGTGTGGGGAGGGAGTGGGGGGAAAGAGAGACGAGGGAGCAAACCAAACCTCATCTTCTTTAACACAGTGAGGGGCTATTACAAGGGAAGATGGACAGAGCATCATTTAAATGTCTTTGTGGCCAAGCTAAGAAGCTGCCAGACGTTAACATGGACGTGAAGCATTAGCACTGTAGAGAAACATAATGCTTTTCCTAGATGATCCACCACATCTTGCAATCCAAAGGTTGGAGGTGGTCTGCCCAGCCAACAGGTCGGGATTAATGCGTGCATTCCCCCCACTGACCATGAACACTTAGGAACTTTGGCTCGGCCCACGGCTGGGTAAACAGAATTGCTCTCATGCCAAAGACGCTGCTGTGTTTAGAATGAACCATTTCAGAAGGAAAGTACATAAAAAGTCAAGAGCGTCAGAGGGGAAGTTGGAGGAAAAAAAAACCAAAGAAAAATAAATCAATTAAAAAAAAAAAAGCCCAAAAGACACCTGCTCTTCTGGCTGGTAAAATAAAGCATCTTCTTTCTTAGGTAGCAGCTACCACAGACAGCAAGAGTAAACAAAACTAACATACAGATATCCAACAAACACTTCTGACTAATAACAGAGGTGACAGATCAGCAAATCTCTTCTGCATTCAAAATGGTTCAATTGCTTCAGGGATCTTTTCCCACTTTGCCCTAAACCCCTTATTCTATTGCTTTGCAATCTAGTCAAGCCATAAAATCGCACACACGATTCCTTTCTTAAATCTAAAAAAGGGGTGTATGCACTAGTTCGTAATACACAGACAAGTATACTCTACTTTGTTCCCACAAATGCAGGCTTACATTGATCTAACTACTTTGTATGCTTTTATAAGCATTTAATATCACTGATACATAATCAAATAGCAATTACCAAATATATCGTGGGATTCCCTTCTGTAGAACATCACAGGCACCAAATGCTTTTTTTTTTTCATTATTCAGTTTTTGTACTTTTTTTGTTGCTTTTCTTTATACCTAAAAGAGCTTTAAATATGTTCTATGTGGGAGCAGATTAAAAAAAAAAAAATCACTCTAAAAATAATAACAAAAATAAAGGGTCTGGGGAAACAAGCGTGACTTTGTGTGCCGATGTCCTCACAGGTTGATGTCTCTCACATCTGTGGGAGTGCTGGCCTGGTCCAGTTCATCCACTGTCTTGGAGGGGTTGCTCTGCTGCTGCTGCTGCCGGACTTGCTGCAGGCTGTTCACAAGCACTGCCTCGATCTGTTCCTGACAAGCTTTAAGGCAGTCCTAGAGAAAAGAAAGCAAATTTACCTATTAGTAAAGATAAAGGTGGTTATTTTTTCCTTACCAAGCTAGCAGAAGTTGGAAGAGCATCAGTCAGGTATTTCCAAGAAGTGCCTGCTGTGACAGGCATCAACCTTGAATTCTGAGAGGTAATCACTGTGTACAAACTCTCTGGGTTAAACACTGTTCATGCTGTATTGATTAGGCTCCAAATCTTAATATTTTACTGGTCTTTGATCAACAAGTTGCCCAGAGAATCTGTGACTGCTTCATCTCTGGAAGTGTTCAAGGCCAGGCTGGATAGGGCTCTAAGCAACCTGGATAGGGGAAGGTGTCCCTGCCCATGGCAGGGGGTGGCACTGGATGGGCTTTGATGTCTCTTCCAACCCAGATCACTCCATGAGTCTACAATTATGAGATTTATGTGGTCTTCTTGAGGAAGAACCTAAGTATTACAGAGAAATGATTTTTCATTCTCCTAGGTAGGGTTAAGCCACCTAAGTTGGTCTTCTCTACAAAAAAAGTAGCAATTTTATCCTGAAATAACCTCCGTGTGCTGTACCAAGATCACACAGACAGATGCACTTCATACAAAGCAAACTGATGGGAAGTTGGAGAAGTTTTGAGGTCCCTCAACAAGCATGCTGCTCTGGGGCTGAGTTTTATCTGTCACACATTTGGGTCCCCCAGGCAGAGGCAAAAAGGTCAGTTTATCTGTTAAAATTCACACAAGAGAAAATTCACACAAGCCCCAAACATGCAGCTGCATTACTGAACTGTAAAATCATTTCGCTTGGAAAAGTTCTCTGAGATCATCAAGTCCCACCTTTGAGCAAACACCACCTTGACAACCAGAGCACTGAGTGCCATGTCCAATCATTTTCGGAACATACAACGAGTTCCCAGAGACCACTGTGTTACAACCGACAGGATGTTCAGAGAAACAGCAGGGTACAGTACAGCAGCATAAATATGGGAGCCTGTCCATCAGCAGTCCCACAATAAACATGAAGTATAAATACAGAAATAAATGCAAAGGATTCACCACATTTAAACCAGACACAGCGATGAAGAAGATGACCATTAAAATACTTACAGGATGATCCATACTCTTGATAATATACTGGAAGACCAAACAATGTGGTTATTTAACCAGAAAAAAAAGTGAGAGAAAACCTTGACAAACCCTGAGTTATAGGAGAAACTTAAAACCCAAGCTTGTGACTGTATGAACACAATGCCAACCACGTTCAGTGTGCTGGCACTGGAGTATCAATCCGGCACTGTGCAGGGGGACAAGTGGTTGTACAAGAAATGGCATTTTCTACAGGCAGCTCTGAGGAGTTCTTCTGGAAAAGGCACTAATATTGTAAACTTCCTACAGCCTCAGCCTGCCTAAGAGTTGGGTCTCTCCATAAGTCTTCAGGGAATAGAGCAACGCAGGGTTTGGAAGGAGGATTCTCATAGCACAGTGCTTTAACCAGAGCCCCCACAGCATCTGGCAAGGGTGCTGAGACTGAGCATCACCATTCCCACTGTCAGGCAGGGGAGCTGAAGAACAGAGCAGGACACTGACCTCCACAGGGTTCCACAGGCACCTGTGAACCCACTACAGGATGTGGCTGCAACATTGAGGAGCTGGACCCAGACCAACACCCCCCTTTTTCTACATGGTACCTGGTTATTGGGAAGAGTTTGAAATATTCATGTGTGGAGGATTGATTTGCCATCCCAGCCTGACTGGGAAAAATGCATCCAGTGAAGAGGATCTATTACGCTGGCGATGCTGACATTTGTGATGGGCACAATTAGCTCCGGTGAGTAATGAACACCCATTTTTCTTGGCTACCAGCCAGCAGCTGCTGGCTGCAAAATCCTGTCCTCAGAAAAAGAAAATTATCAGCTAGGGAGGGCTTTAGGTCCATTGTAACCATTCACCTGTGTGTAAGCGGGCAATGGCAACAAATCACTGTGTGGGTCAAGGCATTTTTAAGTGTAGGGGCACCAGTTTGGAGACTCCTGGGACAGACGATACTTGTAATGCGCTTTTTCTGGGTCTAAGAACCTTTTCTTTTAAAGCACAGTTTCAAAGTGCTGTGTCCTTCTGAAAACAGGCCAGATTTTTTTTAAGCAGCTTCAGTCTGAAAAGCTTAATGAGGCAATTTCCTTGCAGGCAGGCTTGGGGAAGGAAGGGCGCGGTGACATGAGGAACATGAGTCTCGAGCATTTGGAGTCAGCTTTGTCTGTTCCTAAACACCCTCACGTATGGTCATTTACACCATCACTACACAAACTTCTGATGGGCAGCGTGATGATTCATTTCAGGTAGGAAGAGGCTGAAATCTCCAGGCAGCCCTATAGAGAAATGGGTCATTTCTGGCTTCTTCATTTTGCACATAAAATTGATAAAGTGGCCTCAACTGGAATTGTCACATGGATTTTATTTCATATGGGAATCCACAGGCCACCGTGTATTATTTCCTTGGTTTACACTCAGGTTTTGAACTTAAAACCACTGAATTCTTTAAAACAAAGAAACCTACAGTAAAAATGACCAGCACACTGCATTCATCATGAAATAGTTTTCCAAAAAAGTGTTACTATTTGCATACTAAAGCTCCTTGGATGTTAAATCTCTCAGGTGAAAGGGAAAAACTCTTAATTTAAAGTATTTTATCAGCCCAGCTGTCACAGTGTGATAAGCTAAGTGGCTTTATTGTATAGGTGAGGGCATCACTGGAACTTTCTGTCAATCCAAAGTTAAGGGACACAATACAAAAAAGTACTAAAATCCCGTCAGGACAAACAGCCTGGCCTTCCCGTGACACTGCATTTTTAACTCCTCCAAGTTTCATGGAGATTTGCTGCATGTTTTGCTGCATATTTTACTGCTGGACTTTCATTTTGAGAAAGCTCTATATGGCTCTGACAACAGAGAATTAAGTTTTAAGAATATATCAAAGAAAAAACCCATAAATTGCATTATTTTCAACAAATCTTCCTTGAAAGAACACTATAATGCACTGCAGCATGACCCCAGATTTTGCAATACAAGGACTAGGCCATTCCTTCAGAATACTGCAGGGTTNTTGAGAAAGCTCTATATGGCTCTGACAACAGAGAATTAAGTTTTAAGAATATATCAAAGAAAAAACCCATAAATTGCATTATTTTCAACAAATCTTCCTTGAAAGAACACTATAATGCACTGCAGCATGACCCCAGATTTTGCAATACAAGGACTAGGCCATTCCTTCAGAATACTGCAGGGTTTGCCTTTGTTGTTTTTATAAAACACTTTTTAAAGTGTGTATCACATGGATCAACTTCCCCATTCTTCTATATGGTCTAGTAGTTTTAATGATTAAAATAGTTCTGGTACTTTCCATTCCATAGTTTTATTTTTACTTCAGCATGTACAGAACTAAAAAGGCAATTAACTTTGGGGTTTCTTTTTTTTTTTTCATTCTGAAACTCTTCCATCCCTAGGTGATTTTACTAGCACACTTGAAATGCATTTGAAGGAAAAGAAAAGCTTTCCTGTGTCTGATGAGGGGCAGCCTCGTGGCCATGGTGGAAATGGTGGCAGTGAAAATAACTGGAAGGATGAATCAGCAGCTCTATGGCATGAGCTACTTATTCAAGTCAATAATCATTGAAGATTTCAATTTCCATTCATGACAATCTTGAAAGAAAGCACTAGCCCTAGGGAAGATCCTGCAGGATATTACACATAATTCACTTTCTTGAACTTTTCAACACTTCTGTGGTACACGCATGTCCTACACTGGCCTCCAGCTTCCAGTTTTAAACTGGCATTTATGGTTCATTGGCAAGCTATGAGGGAAGGCCTCCCACTCAACTCACCTCAACTCAACTCAACCCAACTCAACCAACAGGCTCTTGCTTTGCACTGCCCAAAATCCCAAAGCTGGGAATGCTAAAGAGCCTTCTGGAATTTCTGTGTTAAAGGGTGGTTAGTTTTCCACATACATATTAAAAATAAGTGTTAAGGCCCCCAATCTCTTCCTCTTTCTTAAAACTAATTGCAAAAGGGAAATCAGAAAAGGGCTTTTTTTTTAGGGGCAGGATCTGGTTTGATAAATGCAAAGGATGCTGGAGATACCCAAAATGACAGTACTGTTCATTGGTCATGTATGCACTGCTTGGATAATCTAAGAAAGCAGCAATCAGAAATGCATTAAAGAGTTGGGATTTACATAAATTCCAGTGTGGAACATGTCATCTGTACTCCTACACACAAAAGCCTGCTGGATTCCTCCACTGGTTCACATTTAAGCCCCAATTCAGACCTCTCCAAAGCACATGCTTCATTGTTGACATAAACAGGGATTCCTTCCCAAAGTGGGCCCTTTGTGTGCTGAGCGCTGGCCTTTACCTCACTGACCTTCTCCAAAGCAAGAGCCTGGAAAGCTGCTGTGGGAATATCTTATCCATTTACTGTATTTACCGGGATCTCACATCTAACGGATGCAGTTAAAAAACAGAAATATTTTCCCTCCTGATTGTATGTTTTTGCTACTGTAACAAAGAGCATCAATCACAGATAAGTGTCTATGTTTCTTTTTCCATCTTAAAGTATAGAAAATAGTAATTTGCTATTCCAAAGGACACTTCATGTGGACTGACAAGGACATCTCATTCAAAAAACAAAACAAACAAAAAACCGGAAAAAACTAATTCATGTCAGAGCTTCTCCACTCACTGTTGCCATGTTATTGCAATACTGCAATAAATAAGGTGCCTACCATTAAAAATCTGAAATACAGGGCATTTTACTCTGCAATTTTTTGGTCTTTTCAGCAGTTTCAACAGTGTCCGTTCTAGATTCAGTTCCACTGTTTGCTTCACCACTCAAATTGCTGGTTTCCTGTTGCTGCTGTGGGTATTTCTCATTGCAAACAGGAGAGAACAATGTTTTCAGAACTGGGAAAAGAGAGAGTAAAGCCAACACACCAGCGGAGCGATGCAGGGGCAGATGCCATGATACTCCCCGCTCAGTGTGACTTGGGATTTCTGGTAATCCCTACCAGGTAATACTTTGAAGACATGAAAAGGTGGAAAGGTGAAAAGGCGTGGGATTTATGGTGTTGTGACAAACACCCTGAGCGTTTAGTGGAAAAAGGGGATTTTCGAAAAGCTGGGAGGACCTGCCTGCGTTACACAGAGCTGCAGGAGCCGAGCAGGGATTCCCTGCCGGAGTGGCTGATCCATGGGAGCTGCTCTGGGGGCTGCGGAGCCGTTCCTTGGGGGCCTGGCTCCCTCGGCGCGCCGGCCACGGCCGCGCCTGTCAATGGACCCGACGGAACTCCGCCATGAGCCCGCGGTGTCACTGCATCACCCCATTGTTGCTACACACGCACAGCACTCACTGGGGAACAAAAAGCTGAATGAAACGGAGCAGCTGCCAACTCAGGCAAAGACAACTTAGGAAACTATCTCATTCTTCCTTTCTCTGGGAGGCTATTTCGCCTGTTGTTTCCTTGCATACAAAATGCGGTCTGCAACAAATAAGGCAGGATAAGATACAGCGAGTCCTGTTTCTTGCTTCCAAAACCACAGGCTCTAGACACTACAAAGGAGGGGATAAATGGTGTATGTGCTGTAGGGACAATGTTCAAATGCGATCCATTCAAGATAGATTTCCATGATTTTTTTGCTGCAGCTCTGAATTCTTGAGCATGAGTGGTTCTTCACTTCCGTTTCTGTGCAGAAATCTGCAGATCTTTATGAAGGGATGTCTCTGATCTTGGGAATAAAAAAAAAATCCCGGCACTGACATATGTGGCACATATAAGTGGAGATATTTTAAATGCCATTTATTATGGATCCAGTCTTCAAAACAGCCCCACTCCACATTTTTAAGGGCTCACAGCCAACTGTTTCGACAAGCCTTTAAAAAATGCTTGGTTCCTAGCTTTTTTCCTACTTCAGACCCTTAAATATGCTTTAGATTTTCCAAACCACTCAATACACACCAGTTACCATCTGGGAACAGACTTTTAGAGATGACTTCTGCCCACATACAGGCATTGGCTCTACCTGAAAACCTCTCCCTGGCTGCTGATGCTGGGGAGACCAACTCTGCGTGTCATCCAGATGCAGCCAGGATGGCTGCTCTTCCAGGGGATGAGGGAATAGATTCACCCAAGAAAGGTCTCAAGAAAAGCAGAGTATTGATTGCAAGGTCTTAAAATGTGCCCTACCCATTCAGCTATCCTTCCTCACATCCCGTAATTGTGCACAGCAGGGATGCTCGTATCCTCCTCCAAAGCATCTGGCTCCACCAGGGACAGGATACTGCTCACACTGGAGTGCTGGTCTGGGATGCTATGGGAATTCCTGACTTCCTGAGTTGTTTATTTTTCCTTTGCAATGACCCACCAAGAGATGCACAGGGCTTCCTGCCAGTAGGTCTGTTAACTCTTTGCTCACCAGACTCTCCTCTTCAAGCAACCACAAAGGAAATATTCCCATCCCCTGGCAGGAGAACTGACTGGAACATGCAATCCCATCCTGCAAAGCTGTGTGAAGTTACAGTCAGAGGCACAGAATGGTTTGGGTTCAAACAGACCTTAAACGTAATCTTGTTCCACCCTCCTGTCATGGGCAGGGACACCTTGCTCTGGACCAGGTTGCTCAGAATCTCATCCAACCTGGCTTTGAACACTTCCAAGGACGGGGCAGACAGTTTCTCTGGGAAACCTGTGCCAGGGCCTCACCATCCTCTCTAATTCTAATTCTAATTCTAATTTTAATTCTAATTCTAATTCTAATTCTGATTCCTAATTTCTTCTTAATATCCAATCTAAACCTACTCCCTTTCAGTTTGAAGCCATTCCCCCTTGTCCTGTTACTACAGTTTGTAATGAGAAGTCCCTCTCCAGCTTTCCTGTAGCCCATTCACAGACGCTGGAAGGTGCACTGAGGTCTCTAAACAACTTTCTCTTTTCCAAGCTGAACAGCCCCAAATCTCCCATCTCCACAGGGGAGCTGCTCCAGTTCCCTTTATCAATTCCATGGCATGCTCTGAACTTGCTCCAACAGTTCCTTATGTTGGGGGCACCAGGACTGTACGCAGTATTCCAGGTGGAGCCTCACAAGAACAGAGCAGAGGGGGAGAATCCTCTCCCTCAACTGTGTGAGATTAGCTCTTAGTGGCTCTTAGGGACTATCCAAGAAGTCAGTTCAGCCCTTCAGGCTGCTGAGCTTCTCAAAGAGCAGCTCCTTGCTGTTTATCTCGGTCGGTGGAAGGAGTAATGAAACCAGGGTTTGCCTGGCCCTGTTGTCACACTTTCTCCAGCCTGTGATTCAACCCTCACCAAACAGCCCAGGGTAGCTATTTACCAGAAATAACTGGTTGTCCCTAAAATGACAGTGGCAGGATACCTTGAACAACCCCATCTCAAGTCTGGGGCACTGTTCTGGATTCATACAAGGATAGCCAACACCAACGTGTTTTTAGAAGAAACTCATGCTGATTGTCTGCTTACCCAACAGCTGGGCTCCAAATTACATGTTGTTTATTAATAACGGTTTTTTGGTCTAATTCTTAATGAAAGATCCATTAAAAAGATTCATTTTAGTTGTAAATGCCAAACTCCAGTCTCAGTTACACTAATGTCAATCTAAAATAACACCATTGATTTCAGCCTCCTGGTTAATGCTGCTATTTTCCAGCAAATAGACTGCACTCTTAAATTATCATTATAAAACAGTGAAAGTTCAGAAAAGCTCACTGGACTTAAGTTGCATCAGGGTTTCATTACCATTCTTTCTTTTCATCTACTTGCAGCTTTGAAGCTGAGATTTTTCATGCTTCACCTCAGACAGTGACATTTTTTGAAAAGCCAGTGGGAAAGTCCTATCATCTGTTTCCATGCTAAGCAATCACACACTCCAAAACAAAAATGATGCAGAAGCCCTGGCACCCTCTGGCTGGGAAGGACTCTTCCCCAGCTGCCCGATGGTTCCTGTGGGCTACCATGAGGCACAGGGGACCAGAAGGTTTTCCTCTGCAGAACTGTTAATTTCTGTCACTTCCCCACTCTTCTCCCGCATGATGGTCCTAAAGCCCAGGAACTCTCATTTCTCTCTCTTCCCTAAGCCCCCAGTGGAAAACAAAATCATTCACACAGTGACAAGGAATTAATTGTGCCACTGCAGGAACAGCTCTCAGGCATCAGAAATTCGGAAGTGAGAGAACTGAAGCTCTTCATTCAACTTTAATTAAGTCCCAGTGTAAAATGTATTACAATAGTCTTTACTCTTTATTAAAACAGCCTTGGGCCAACTCTTACACAATCCAGACAGTACATTTTTTCCAACAATACATTTTACACATGAGGCTGGTATTACTACCTATTGCTAAGCCTGCCCCATGCTTCTCTGAGACCCCATTTTCAGTTGCTTCTCTCTCAAGCTTTATCACGTGGGATGAAAAGTTTCCAGTCCTAGGCCCTTTTGTATTTTAACAATGCAAAACTCAGAGAGAAAATACCTAGCAAAATATTTTTCCCAAATTGAAACAGCAGGCTAATGAAAGAGACACTATTCTGCCCAAGCTTAAAAATTTTGGTGACCTGTGGTTAGGCTGAGGCTTCAAAACTTGCAGGGAGTTAAGGCGACCTCTGCCTCAACAATGAAAACACCTTGAAAAAAATAACAGCAGCTCTAATTTCTGCAAAGGCTTATATTTTTTAGCCATTAAATTACCCAGAAGCTCCTTTTGTCTCAAGTTTGTTCTGATTTCGGGGATGAGTGAGACTCTCCTCTATAGTCTGTGCTGCTGTGGGCTGAGACCAGGAGCAAAGAGAAGGAAGCTGGTCTCTACCCAATGCTGACAGACTCTCGGAGAGGAGATGTGAACAGTAAAATGTTAGGAGTTCTTTGTTATTTGGGAATAGCATTTATTTTTTCTTCTGAAGGAATGTAGGCTTAGTCAGATCTGGGAAGATTTTCACCAGGACGCTTTTGACAACAAAACCCCTGCTAAATTTAAAAGAAAAGGTGTGAAGGCATTTTCATTGCAAAATGAAAACCCCATCTTCTGACCACTTAAGAACTACTAAGATGTTTTTGTAGGTATTTTCTTTCACACTTAAACAATCTGGATAGAAAAGATCAGCACAGTAGATAAAAAAGTTTTCCAAATTGCAAGATACAGCAAAAGGGCCTTATAGGTCTTACATCCAATTCTCTCAGGCACAGAAGGTGTCCCTCCTCTCAGAGGGACCAAGGGGATCAGAGGGATGGA
>VYZR01023522.1:18712-32554 GCA_013400675.1 Oxylabes madagascariensis
GGTGACATTTGGATTTCTTTACACTACAAGAGGAGATGCCTGGTTCTGGCTTTGCTTTAATTGCAAATAATCATACATCAAAACTGTATTTTACCAAGTTATCTTTTTTGTACAGTCCTGTTCTTCAGCAGTCATTCCAAAAAGAAGCGTCCCATGCAATACACAGGTTTTTAAACAACTTTTGTTCAGAATTTATTACTTCTGTGTTCCTTATGTTTCTCTTGGAATCATACATCAGCTTGTCAGTGATCCATGAATTAAACTGACAGTAATTGGAGCAGTACCAGTTCTACTGACCACAATGTATCTCTTCTATTGATGATGCCAGTTGTGAAAATACAATTAGCTATTTATAACCAAACTCTAAACGTTTCATAAATAAGTGCATTTCCTCCACAATAATTTGAATAAACATGTTCACAAGCCTGTACATTTAAAAATTCTTTGAGAAAAATCTCAGTGCTAGCTGGACTGAACCTCAGTGAGTTATTGTGCATTCAAATGTCACCTTTTTTAAGAATACACACTAGAATTTCACAACAGCCATCAAGCATTACTTGTATTTGAGTAATAGCAAGCAAAGTTCTGCTTCTGTATTTTAAGTGCAATGCATAGTAGTATATTAAAAATCTTAAAATGAAGTAGGAAAACTAAATTTTATGTGAGGCTTCAGTAATTTTTTTTTGTAATAGCAATATCACAGACTATTTGTAGTAGCTTGAATGTGACATTGAATGTGTGCAATGAATTTTTTCCCTTGTCGTTTCTCTTTCAGTCTCTCCTGTAGCTTTAATCTTTCCTGCTTCTCTTTTCTTTACCTTCCCTAACACATGCACTCTACTCTTGTCATTGTGAAGCAGCATACATTTCTGCAACTTGTTATCCTGAAGAATGTAAAAGTACTCTGCAAAGGGAGTACTTTTAGTGATTAGCCCACTGCAACACAGTCAGCCTGATTTTACCACTGTTAGGGTAAAAATTACAATGCCATTTAACAATACACAAGCTTGTGGGTTGTTTTTTAAGTTGAGGTCAGCAGTTTGTGTGCAGGATTCTTGCTGTGCAGTGGAAGATATCTGTAGCTGAGCTATGCAGATGTAATTGCCCAATGCAGATGCAACTACCCAAACTGGAATTTTGCCAGGACATGAGGTTCAACATGCCATGAAGTTGTTCCCAAAAAAGTACTTGGAAGCTAATTTTAAAAAATATCACCCTAAAGACAGTAAAACCCCACAACTACTGGAAATCATGGAACCTCCTTGGAGATTTTCCAGCATGCCCTGGTCTCACTTGTGACAGGTTCTTCCCCTCATAGCTGGGTGTGCAGAGGAAAACTCTGTACTACAACCCTGGCTTCCTTCTATGAGCAATTCCCTTGCATGAGGCGGAAACAGTCTCCATTCTTTATAGTTTTTTAATAAAATGTTTTCCTCTACCTCCGATCCCACTGCAAACTTACAGCAATAAAAAGCACATTTAAACTTCTTCAGTTACATTTTTCTGTTTTGTGTTTCTTTTCTTCTGATCTTTTTGCTTTCATCTGCTGACTTTATTATACCAATTTAGCTGCCACAGATGGTTTTTTCCCTTTTCTTTTAATGGATATGGCATTGAAAAGAACTGCTTCTGGCCTTCGGCCCACAGCCAGTAATTTTTGGTGTCTCCTTCCCCCCCTACCATCTCTTTAAGTGAAATGCAATGAATCTTGCAATACTATGCAATGCTGACAGCTCTTTGTCAGCAGACAAAGTTCCCACTCAGCATTGCAAGTGGTATCCCAAGCCATCTCATCAGCCAAGGCAAATTGTCACATCTTCATTGATTTTCCTGAAATCAGCAGAGCTTAACAATTTAATTCAGCTGGATGAATGGACTGCTGAATTCCCACAGTACACCCAGACACTAAAACTGGGGGGCTTTTATAACTTCAGCAACAGCAGCAAAACCAAAAGTTCATCCTAAGCTTCTTTCTCACCACCTTTTTGAAATTTCCCATGGAGTTTTTTCATATTGGACTCTGAGTGGCACCAGTCAGAGTCACCTTCCTTTCTTTCATGCTTGCTCAAAAGCCCTGTGTGACAAGGGTTTGGAAGAGATGCTTCTGTAAACACGTCCAGCATCTTGCAGCCCCAGGCAGACATCAGCTGTGCAGTGTGGCTGGCACAGGACCAAAGAAGGAATAATGCAGGACGCTGATGCAGACAGCTGCCAGATCCTATATTTTAATTCCCCTCATCTTAATTGAATGGTAGTGGACCCCTTTAACAGGGGGACATTTGATAGCAGCAGCTTCTCAGTTCCTGTGCCATTCAGAAAGTACAGCAGGAGAGAACAAGGGAAGAGCTCTGTGATACGCTCCTGCGCAGCACTGCAAGGCTTCGACAGAGAAATGTAAGAATCAACATTTCAAAATGTCTTTCCTATTCCTCTAAAAGCTGAAAGTTGTTGAAGATGGTCAAAACTAAGGATGAAAGTAGAGAGAAGTCTGACAAATCTTTCCACCATACAATATTGGAGAATATCTTTAATGTAATTTGACAACTAATTCTTAGGAGAGCAGATAAGGTGCTCTGTGCACCCTGCACAGTGGGCCAAAATCACAGCCCTATGACATCTATGTTACTTGTAAATTCAAAGGATTTCTCTTTCCTTTAGGTTCCCCCCAGCTCTAAATTGCAGTTGCATGTTCAAATTTAAAGCTTCCTGACCCTTGAATTTCAGAGAGACTAGAATCTGAGCTGTTGGTTTGAGTTTAATCTTTAGTCTCAGAAGGAGCTACACCAACGTGAGAAGAATCACATATTGCCAATAGATCAAGCCCTTCTGAACAGCGTCATCTAGATGTGGTATGTAACATCCCTCCTCTGTAAATTTCTAAGTGTTTCTCAGATCTTACAGGTAGAAATGCCAGAACTTCAGAAGGAAAGCAGTTTGCCTGAGATCATGTCAGTGATTACAGAGTTGTCTCCTCACTTCTATTCCGATTATTACATTAAAAAAAAAAATCATAGCTGAAAGTCAGGCTGAAGCCCTATTTTCCTTCCACTATTACATTTTCCCTTTAATGAGACATTTTGGTCTAGTTTCGTTTCTACATATGACCCCCAAGCCCTTCCAATGTAGTGGGCTTCTTGGCCAATTTGGAGGGGTTATTGTTGATTTTAACAACCACATTACTGCATATATGGCTAACCGCAAGCTACATTAGATGTAGCTTTATACAACTTTCATAAATTTTATTGCCACATGGAAACACAAAACAGATATGAGGTCTAGAGTTGTGTTCTGTTCCTTTGTGAGACCAGCTCCAGAGTTCACCTATAATCCTTTATAATGGTGCTTACCTGTGGTCTGCTCTACTGCCCAATCTTGCTATTGGCTTCGATGCTTCCAATAACGGCTTGATGCATCCAAGACATTCTTGGGAGTGATAATGTGAAAAGGGAAGTTATATGGTATGTTTGTGACAATGTTGTGAAAAATATGTTTGCTTCTAAATAAATCTCAATCAAAATTCTCCTAACTATTTAAAAAATAGTTAGTCTATTTCTACTTGCTTCACTTGAGGTGGAAAGTCACAAGAAAAAAGGAAGAGGACTCATTCCTTGTGCCCAAAACTGACAGGAAAAAGGAAGAGAAAGATGCTCAAAAGAAAGAAAAAAAAAAGAGAGAGAAATTGCTAAGCTCATAAACTTTCTAAAAATAATCTAAACCCCACGGTTGGACAGAATGACATCACCTGTCTGGGTATGAAGCCATCAGTCAGAACACTTATTCAGGAACAATCCCGAAGAGCAGACTCCAGACAACTCTTTGGACATCACAGCTCAGTCAGGGTATTCTCATTTTCTTACCAGCAGTGTGTTGTTGGAGTTGCCACCAGCTGCTATGATGAACCAGTTCCAGCCCCTGTACTTCACATGAGCAACCATAGCTCCTTTCTCACAATGCACTCACGAGGCAGAGTGGCCTCGCTGATGCTCTGAGTCTTGCCAGAAGTGGTCAGACAGAAGCATCAGGGTGTTTACTGCCCTTTCCTGAAAGGCCTGATCTGGAATCAGAAAAACATATTATAAACCAGACTATTGAAATTGGCATATATTGCTTTATCTGTTCTTTCATAAAGAAATACACTGAAAATAATTTTCTCTTTCACCTAAGTAACTTAAGGAAGTTATTAGTGGACTGCTATTTCCATTTCATTCTCTGACTGTTTCTCACTAATGAGATTTCCAACAGCATGTTAATTCACCTTTTTCTAAGTATCCTTCGCTTGCTTTAGCTTCTTCATTAAAGCCAACTATTTTTGTTTGTTCTAAAGGTCTCAGCACAGTCTGTGGCACTAATTATTTTTTCTCCCAATCAAGTAATGACTGTAACCTAAAATTTACACTTGCCCCTTGTCGTGGTTTGAGCAGGAAGTGAGTTTTCAGGAAGTTACAGAGTACGTCTACGTGAACTTCCAGGGGTTAAATATCGGAAACTCCCAGGGAACCTCCCTTTTCCATCCAGGCAGCTGAACAGGTAACAGGGCCGGTCCCGGTCCGCCGTGTGGCCCCCGGGCCTGGCGGCCCGGCCGGCCCTGCCGCCCCTGCTGGGGGGAGCCAGCCCGGGACCGGTCGTGCTCTTCCCACCTGCCCACATCGATTGCTGGCAAAGCAGAAAGACAGGCTGCAGCTCAACATCCAGTGAACTTTTCCAGCCTAACCCCCGGGCCAGCCAGTGTCAGGGGAGTCCAGGGGTCCCCGGGAGTCCCTGGGAGCAGCCCNTAATAAAACTTATCTGTTCAAACTTAAGTTGGGCCTGTTTTGCCTTTTCTCTCCTAATTCCATCTCACAGCAGTAAAGACACTCAATTTGGCAAACGAGATTTGGCGAACGTGAAACCACAACATAAAAATTGGTGTTTCCGCCCGGTTACGAATCAAACCAGAACACCCCTCCTCATCAAAGCTGATAAATTTTCCTTGGTACTTAGTCTTGTTGAAGGCTGAAAAGACTTCCATTTCTATTCATATTCTATGGCAATAATTTATGCGATAAAACAGAAATCTCATAGTAAACCAAGGATTTCCCAGCCATAGGCTTAACTATTCTAAGATGAACACAGATGGTAACTGTAGAATTCCCAGGAGCTCAGAAGGGAAACCAGTGTGATACGGGATAATTAAATTATTTTTAAGTTTCTCAAGTGCTTTGGGAATCTCTATATGTCATCAAATGCCTCCCACACACTAATTTCTTCTTTCCATAAATGAGTTAAATTTGCAAAACTTAAAAAGCAATCACATCAGTCAATTTGGAATGGTTTACACATCTGTCCTTGCTAAAAAACAACGCAGAAATTAGTTTGAAACAGTGCTGTTGATACCTAACTAATATGGCCCAATTTTGTGAGACGTTACAAAGACCTGGCTAGAGAATTCATGTGTGATTAACGTCTCAGCTGTGCGCCATTGGCCTTCTGTTGACCGTAGTTAGGGAACATTTTCCATTTATTTCAGGTGGCAACAAATTCTACTTTTAGGGAACAGTCTATTTGCTATTTTGTTCCTTAGAGCTGTATCCCGGAACACCAGGAACACAGTCACACAATGTAAACTCATTTATTTCTTTAATGCAAATGTTTCCTTATTCTATCCCTACCGATAACAGACATACTTTCCCTTTTGTCTGTGAGTGCACCTAATTCTAATCTAAATTCTATATTCAAAGATACATTATCACAATTCCACAGTTAATGCATTTCCATTAGTGTTTTGGTGCTTCACTTCATTTAATTCTTATACAAATTAGTGATTTCTAAACCAGTTGCTCTCCAACCATTAGTAATAGATGGTATGCACTTCATGAGGCTCTGCTTATTTGAGCTTTCTAGAAGCGATTACAGCAAAGCAAAATAAAACAGAGAAAGACATGGCATAAGGAACAGTTTTATATGAGTACAAACAGGCAGGAATAGTTAAACTCATTGCTTTTTTTTCCTTTGCAAGTTACTTATGGCAAGTTATCATTCTGCTGCTTTTGTTTTTCTTGTGCACTGCAGCAGCGAGCCTTTGGCTTTATTTCATAAGTACTCGTGCACCTTCAGTATCACCTGGTATTTCTGCATTTGAATAAATCTCAGGTTTCAAAATAACCACTTAAACAAAGCCACTGCATTCTGTGTAGTAATAGTGTCCTGGAAACCCTTGTATTTTTTTTACAAGTGTTCCCCCACCAAGAAACTCTATGTTTATTGAAAATCCAGCACAGTTTCTCTCAAAGTTCATCCTGCCTATTCAAGTCTTGACCAGCATTTTCCAAAATATTTTTAAGCCAGGTTTCCAGTGAAACTTCCATTCCAAGGAGTATCAGTTTGATTTGGTTTGCTCAGCTCTGATGACTGTACATGCTTACAGAATGTAAGCATTTGTTAAACCTCTAGTATCATCAAACCACCATTTTTATGCTTCTTTCAAAAGAACCACAACTGAATTCCACAGACTGACTCCAGTCTGCCCTTTTATCAGTAGAGTTCTGACGAATGGCACATGGAAAGGCAGGATTTAAATCCATGTCCTTCAATTGCTACGGATGATTACAAGTTCATGGTAGTACTGGCTGCTTTTCCTAATACTTGCAGTTCATGGACTTAAAAAAAACATCTAGAGTCCAAGTAAGGAAAGATAGAAAAAAAAGAAGAAATCTGGTGGAACCAGTCTGTCATTGAAGTGAAGTCTGTTCTGTTTTCCTTGCCAGGAAGTTTTATGATGCCATGTCAGAAATACATAAGATTTGGAGGGGCTGTTTTTTACCTTTTATCCTCATAAATGAGAAATGAAAGTGATGATACTGAAACCACCAGTGCTGGTGGCTTGATTTTTCAGAGAGCCTTTGTATTCTTGCCTTTTCCTATCTGCAGAAACAAGAAGCACCTTTCAAATGGGTTTTTTATCATTCCTATTAGGGCAGCCAAATGACCAGGAGGGAAACAAAAGAATTCTTTTTTCACTTTCCAAAGAAAGCTCTACCACTTCTATGAGAGGTTATACTCTGCCTTTACTTCACATTGCATTCTCAAGTGGTAACCCAAGGGTTTATTCTTAGTGTCTCTATTTTTAATTTTTTTAATCAATAAGCTAGGGTCTCCTTAGAGCAACAGGAAAATATAATTCCAATGAACTGAAAGAATAATGCAGTCTGAGAACCACTAAAAAACTAGCTGAGCAGCAATAAAAATCAGACTTTTTTATTAATATTTTGACATCAGAAAAAGAAGAGAGAATGAGATAAGACTTAAAAAATAAATCCTTAAAACCAGAAGTTATCTATTTGCTTCTTTTACCTGGAGGTAGAACAATCTCTTTCTAGCTATCAGATAGTAATGAGAAGTCATTATCTTGAACTCATCTTTAATTAACATCAATTCTGATTAGTCAAAATATATTAGGCTTTTTGTCTGTTACCGTAGCGTTTGAATCTCCAGCAAAGGAGGTATTCAATCAGACATTATCATTTGCAAACCACTTCCCTGTAATTATTACTTTATCATGTTTTTTGGAATTTTTTTTGTCCTTTTTGAAAGGCAAAATCTATTGTTGGTCAACCCTTTCTTAGCTGGAGTAAATCCTGGCATGTCAGGTTTTTGCATGTTGTAGTTGAGTGTAATGACAGAAGTCCAACATTCAGAGTAGCTGGAGTTGTGCTTGTTTGAACCTTGACATTGGCCAAGCTGATAATATTGAAATTTCAGACTAGGGAAAAAAAAACAAAAAAAACAAAAAAACAAAACCAAAAACAAACAAAAAAAAACCAAAACAAAAAAAAAAAAAAAAAAAAAAAAAAAAAAAAAAAAAAAAAAAAAAAAAAAAAAAAAAAAAAAACCAAAAAAAAAACCAAAAAACCACACGCTGTTTAAATAATATAAGCCACTGACTGTGTAGAGGAATGAACAAATGAAAATTGCTTCCACATCACCTCTTAACAGCACAGTACATTCAGAGACGCCTGTGCCTCAGGTAGAGTGCAGGCTAAGGACTACAGGATTTGGGTGTAGGACTAAATGTACAAGAGAAGACATAGTAACCATCCTTCATTTTGCTTGACTTTTTTCCTGCTGGCATATTGTGTTGGTTTAGCACGGATGATAAAAAACCAGTTAGTGATTGACTCTTAAGACTGATGGCCAGATTTGCCAATTAAATACAGGTGTACACCTCTGGGNACGTATCTATCCATATTCTTTTGTTTGTTCATTCTTACCTTCGTTATTATTAATAATTGCTATCAGTTCTTGTAGAAAATAGCAAGCAACTTCAGAATAATTTCCTGAATCTGATGAAATTTAACAGGGAATAACATTTTGGCAAGAGAATTCTTCAGGCAGGTCAACAATCATCATAAATAAATTTTTTTTCTATTAAGTTCCACAGGGTTTTGGTGTAATATTTATTGAACCATATTACATTTCTCTGCAATTTCTTTGGATTTCTTCCAGACTGAACAAAAAGGAGCCCTAGACTTGGTGCTGTTAAGGTAGTAGATCACCAGCCTATGTGGTGCTCGGTGGGAGCAGAGCAGGCCAGTGGGAAATTCAGGTGCCTCATTGGACAGACAAGATGTCAGAGGGCCAGGCCATCACGAGCAGCCACTTGGGCTAGGAATGCTGGGGGCCTTGGATGCCTTCNCTAGGACTAAATGTACAAGAGAAGACATAGTAACCACCCTTCATTTTGCTTGACTTTTTTTCCTGCTGGCATATTGTGTTGGTTTAGCACGGATGATAAAAAACCAATTAGTGATTGACTCTTAAGACTGATGGCCAGATTTGCCAATTAAATACAGGTGTACACCTCTGGGTCACACATAGACTTTAAATCAGCCCGGGAAGTCCAGGGACTTCCTTTTTTCTCCTGATTTCCAGCAGGTAACATTACTCTGAGGAGCAGCTCAGGCCAGCTGGGCCCCCGCCACTCCCTGCTCCTGGGGGGAGTCGCCTCCGGCCTGGCCGTGCCTCGGGGCTCCCATCGGCTCCTGGCAGAGGAAAGGCAGGCTGCAGTTTAACATCAGCTAATTTTAAAGCCTACCCTGACAGCTATGAGCCCGGTTGGGCCAGGCCTTTCTTGGTTGTCACGGAGGGGTGGGCAGGGCCCCCCCGGCCCTGGGTGGCTCCTGGGCAGAGAGGAAAGGAGGGAGGAAAAACCCGGCCGCCCTGAGATTCCTGGGCCCCGAGAAGCTGCAGCTCGGCAGAGATCACATGACCACCGCAAGCCTGGGCAGATTTAACCTTTTCCCGGCAAAATGAGGCTTTCAGAACTCCAACCCTTTCCCTGAGAGAGAGGAAAGGTCAGAGTGGGAGGTACTTAAAGAGACAGTATGAAGATACCGGGGTCGGGGAAAGAGAAGTTGTATCGTAAGTAAGGAAGAGATGACAAGTTGCCTTGGTCCTAGGCTGAAAATCTCCTATGAGCGGTGGCAACAAACTGTAATATGAATATGCTAGAGCATTCCTTTAAATAGTGGACAATATGAACTGGGGAGAAACATGATTTTTTTTGGATTTGTGGATGTGAGCTAAGGTATTTGTGATTGACTGAGTGAATCAGAACCTGTGATCTTGTGATCCCTTGAGATGCTTGAACAGAGAGAGAGAGAAGGAGCCCGCTGCACCAGTGAAGAAGTGAGAAAACATCTCTCATCCCTGAGATGAAAAATCCTTTGCATTTGAACTATTCATTTTTAAAATAACACCTCAATAAGCATGAGTCTACAATCCATATATAGTTATGGGAAAGGCTGGGTGATACGGGAGGACCACAGCTGCAGGCGTTCCCTGGCGAGCTGCTTTTGTGAGAGTTAAAAGCCACAAGCAGACTGTTTTATTGTTGTGGAATGTTACCAGAACAAATTAGGAGAGACTTCTCTCTCCAACAGGACTGCGAGAAAGACTATTTTATAAGTGGTACCGACCTAGAATTCTGAGTTTCATCTCTTTACATTGTTAGTGGAAAAGTGAACAGTTTGTAGGGGAAGGAAGATTGTTTTGAGGGTTTCATTTTTCTTTCCTTTTTTTTCCTTTTTTCTCCTTTTAGTGTGTGTTAATAAAACTATCTTTGTCACCTTTAAGTTAGGCCTGTTCTGCCTTTTCCTCCTAATCCTATCTCACAGCAGAAAAATATTTAGACCACTATACTAAATTTAGTAAACAGAAACAGAGGTGAACGTAAAACCACTACACGTATCTATCCATATTCTTTTGTTTGTTCATTCTTACCTTCGTTATTATTAATAATTGCTATCAGTTCTTGTAGAAAATAGCAAGCAACTTCAGAATAATTTCCTGAATCTGATGAAATTTAACAGGGAATAACATTTTGGCAAGAGAATTCTTCAGGCAGGTCAACAATCATCATAAATAAATTTTTTTTCTATTAAGTTCCACAGGGTTTTGGTGTAATATTTATTGAACCATATTACATTTCTCTGCAATTTCTTTGGATTTCTTCCAGACTGAACAAAAAGGAGCCCTAGACTTGGTGCTGTTAAGGTAGTAGATCACCAGCCTATGTGGTGCTCGGTGGGAGCAGAGCAATTCTGAGCAGGCCAGTGGGAAATTCAGGTGCCTCATTGGACAGACAAGATGTCAGAGGGCCAGGCCATCACGAGCAGCCACTTGGGCTAGGAATGCTGGGGGCCTTGGATGCCTTCCAGCTGGAATAGGCTTACATGCAGCCCAGCCCACCTAGTGGCACTGTGGCATTTTTGTTCAAGCTGAAAGTAGACGTTTTTTGACCTGCTCTTGCTTGGGACACAATAAAGGGACAGAGTTGATCTTGGGATCACAAAGAGTCTCGAACTCTCCCTAACTAGTGGCCATGCAGAAGGGCTTCTTACCTCTGCTGTGAACAGAAGAGTTTTGAGATGCTCTAGTCGCTTAGTATGGGGTGACAATAACTCTGAAAGGGTTGCTAGTTTGGCTACAATTTCTGCTTAAGGGTGTTATTGCCATGAGGTCATGGAGGTACATGTTCATGTTGGCTTTCTGCCACTCAGGGATTCCCCTTCTCCCAATCATATGGCAAGTGCCCACTCATGCAGACCTTCTGCAGCTACACAGTCTATGGGCCAGTTTTATCACTAAATGAGCAGATGTGGAAGAGAGTTCCACTTTGGTTAAAAATAAGTACCCCCTGCAAAAAGATTTCAATGCTTTACTTCAAGTTACAGATGCAAATTAACAGCATTTCAAAAATATGTTATTGGCTACATGCACACTAGTTTTGCAGGGAAAAAACCCACAAGAATATTCCTGGTTATTATAGGACTGACATTTCAGCTTTACTACATTTCCAATCAGGGAATAAGGGATTCAGTCAAAGAGGAATTGCAAAACTAAAATCTCTTGCAGTGCTTTGAAAATTGAGACAGACACAAGCCTCTAGTGAGCCTAATGAAGTATCAGAGTAAAAACATGATATACCTTTCTAAAAACAGTGCTTTTGTTTTCTATTTAAAGTAGGAAATCAAAGGCATGTCTTTAGTATTTTATTCTGTGAGGCAGCCAAAAAAGGGTTTGCTTTCAAGCCTGAATAGTGAGTATGGAGATAAAGTAACACTTCTGAGAACCTTTTATATGACTTTCTCCTTGGTTGAATCACTTGAAATGTGGAAGTAGAGTGCTGCCACACTCTTTCAGCAGGAAAAGGATATAAAATTACTTAAGTGTTTTGTGATGTGATTTGGGAACACAGCACCAGACAAATTTTTCAGTTTAACTGGAGGATTAAAGAATGAGACATGGTCATAATGAATATTTTGCTTCCTGCATTTTCTGTATGTAAATACGTGAATGGTCCTGCTTCAGCAATTAAATACTACTCATCTGGTTTCTTGAACTTGGCGTGATAGTTCCTAGTAAATCTATTACAAATGTTCCAACCCAAAGAACTATAAAACAGTCTGAAGTGGGAAAAACTAGAATAGAATTTGTCCTTATTCTGTATTAGAGAGCCCAGCATTTGGATGGTTCTGGTTTCCAACAAATCCAAGCCTCCTCTCTGAGTGTGCCATTTACCTTCACCCTGTTTTCAATTAACACCTCATTAAAATGCACACATGCTGAGCCCTTACTTGTTGACCATCCCTTTTAGTGCCCTAGTGTACTTGTATTGTTTCCTACGGTTTTATTTGAACTGCAAACACAATCGTGGAAAATACTACATGAGGAATAATCAGAAAGCAGAAATATCGACACAAATGAGTTTGCCATTTGCCTCCTCATTATGTGTGTTTGAGTTTCCAGTGAGATGTGGGTATTAAATCAGATGTAGAGCACAACAACAAAGAGGATCCTAGTCTGTCAGCCTACATGGCTGCTTCAGGACTAACTTTTTTCACGTATTAACACCCACATTAGCTGTGACAGATTTTTTTTCCCTCTGAGGACAACTGACAACAACAAAAACCCATATCAACGACAAGAAAAAATTAATCAAAACCCCAAAACAAGGAACGAGTGATGAAAAAAAGTACCTTTAGACTCAGTGCACACTGAAGCTAAATGTTCTGAATTCTCCATTGAGTGCTGGTTCTCATCAGTATAGCTGAAAATGTATTCTGATGTGTCAATGAATGCTTGGTAGAACTTGCAGAGAGTAGTGACAGAAGTGGCTGCATTGAACAAATCTAATGATTTCATTTGCAGGAGCCACTCCTTCTCACCTGATGGCTGTCCTTGCAGAGCATCATGTACCAAATCACTGCTTCCACACGGACCTGCAGCTAGTGAAGACTGTCTTTTCTAATACCACAAGCAGCTGAATTTCTCATCAGCTCCATGCTAGAGGCCAACCCACCCTCTCTAGACAGCCTTGGTCATTCTACATGCTTAAACTTTTAAAAAGGAAACAAACAGGAGAGGAAGTCGGAGCTGGTAAATGCCTATTCCCCAGAAAATTCTTGCTGTCTATTCACTGTGACTTTTGTGATTTCTTATTCAAAGACTTCTCTGTAAATCCCTTAAACTTTCGCAGTTCAAAACAATCTGTACCACTATCTGTGCTCTGCAACCTGGTGTCTTTCCCCACCAGCCATTCCTCCTTTGAATAGATATTCACTAGAATACAGAAAATGTAGGACTTTGTTAGAAGTCAGATGAATTATTGTGGTACAGAATCAGGGTAGTGCTAATCTCCTTATGCTGTATATGGTAATTTAATCAATTAGTTCTTAACTAGACCTCTTTATTTAAAGTTGAGTCTTCCTCTGTTTGGGATAGGCCTAGCTTATTGGGAGTACAATAAAGTTCTACAGCTTTGACTTCATGCTGAGGACTTAGTGAAAATGTGCAATGTTCTATAGCTTCTCTGCCATAGGTGACAGACTTGAAATGTGAGGAATTGGTAGGCTCCATTTGGTTGTTTTGANGTTTCTCTGTGTGTTAGTATTTAAATGCTACAGAAAATCATGATGCTTCTGTTAGATTTTGTAGAGGTCAAAATCCATTTGTTCAACCAAAAGTCATTCTTGTACCTAGATACTTACTTTGTTCTTGTTGCATTTTATTCAACTTTACCCATTGAGCTGGAGAAAAATGGTTGGAGTTTTTTGAAGTGAGGGGAACAAAAAAGGCTGCTGCAAAGAAAACAGGGAGCTTCCCTTTCAGGGACTGATCTTTAGAAAGCTCTGACTATCCCTGTAAGCACAATCTGAGCTGAACCCTGGTGACAGGGTAAGCTTCGAACATTGCTTGTCACAATTGCTTGTCACAGACTTGTTCAAGTGTTAGAACAGTATCTTACTTCATGAGAAGACACATTAAAATCAATCACTCCTGAGGGAGCAAGTCCCTTCTCAACAT
>VYZR01023530.1:11921-25069 GCA_013400675.1 Oxylabes madagascariensis
AGAAACTAATGACTCTTAATGACTCTGTTTTTAATAGCAGGGTGTGCACAACAGCCCAGGGATTCTCCGAGGGATGACTTTGCCTGTGCCAAACACAGGTCAGAAAGGTTTGTTTGGAAACTGCTGCCACGGCTGAGGAGCCCGCTGCTCATTTCCTATCAGCGTGAAAAGCTTGGACACAAGGTCACAGAACCACGGAATCCCGGACTGGCTTGGGGTGGAAGGGACCCTGGAGACCATCCCTGAGTTCCAAAGCCTCTGCCGTGGCAGGGACACCTTCCACAACACACCTTCCACAAGCACACCTTCCATAAGCACGCCTTTTCACACTCACACCTCCCTGGCTTTCAGACCGTGCCCTTTTGGGGATTTAATGATTTTTGTTGAACTGAAGAGAGGTCGCTTTTAGCAGAGAGAAGAAAATCACCCTGAGGACTTCATAGATTTTGTTGTTTGCTGTGATAGAGTTACAGAAAACTCCAGTTCGTGTATTTAGGCACTAAATGTGTTCCCTTTGGAGCAGCCCAGCCCAGTTAGCCCCAAAGCACTGAACACTGGCTGCTATTCCCTAATTCTCCAGGAGCAGGGATCCCAGGGGAGTCCCCAGCCAGGAAGGGGCTGTGGTACCCAATCCTACCACATCTGGCACTCTGCTTAATTAGTCCTGACAAATCCTGATAATGAATCATTGAGAATATGAGTTAAACATGAAATAAAGCGAACAGCAAGGATCTTATGTAATTCTTCCTACTTCAATGGCTGCAGGAATTGAGTCATGAGATTGTTTTGGAACATTTTATGACACAAGTCAGGAGAGCTCTTTGTAAATGAAGTTTTAACTTTTTTTCTTTAAGGGCTCTCCATGGCTGTGCAGAGTTTATCCCAACCCAGGCATGTTCCAGTGCACCTTGGTATGACTGCAAGGCAAATAATAAGTGATAGCAATAGTGGGAAAAATTTCAGAAGTAAAAAAAAAAAGAAAAAAAGAAAAAAAACCTGGTGTACAAAAAGCCCTTCCAGCATGTCTCCAGTTTTGTTTCTCGTTGACACACTATTCTTGTTCTGAGCTGACAGCTGCAGTCCAGCCTTTGTCAGGTAATTAATCTGAGTAGTTCATTTCCACAGGTGAGTAGCAGGTTGGCACAGTCTCCTCTAGCAGTGGTTTGTGGGTTTGTTTTCTTTTTCTCTTTTCAGAACAGTGTGGGTATGAAAGTGTGCAGGTATGTGTGTATGAATATGGCACACAACACACTGACCTGGCCAGTCATTTGCTCCTTTCTCACTGCAGAGTTATGTGCTGCAGGTCTAACTGCTGTGCTTTGCAAGGTGAATGGAAGGAAACCTCAGACAGGAATTTAAAAGCATCAGACTTGCTCTCATTGATTACAACTGACAAAACATCAAAAACCCCTGGGCTTCTTTGCAAGTTGAGCACTGCTGGTCTGATTCACACAACAACTTCTGTGTATGTTTAGAAATGAAAGTGATTAAAAATAAGAAAAAGAGACTGTGAGAGACAGAAAGAAAAGCCGTATCTCTTGGCAGGGAAATGGTGGGTGATCTTCTGCATTTTAACATTTGGTTAGTTGGGAAATAATGCAGTTATATAATAATATGTAAGCACATTTTCTTTTATGCAATGCAGACAGTGCACTGCAAGGTCACTGATTTGGGAAACATCATTCTATGGGTCTGGTGTCAGTACAAAATTATCCTTTCACCAAAGACATACACCTTCAAGCCCTCCCTGAGCTTCACAGAGCCACTTTCTTCTGTTTGATGGTTTCTCACCACTACCACATTGTGCCCCAAGATATCTATCTTGACAAATGGCTGGGCAACACAATTGCATCTCAGTCTTTCTGTCCCCCATGGCCAACACAGGCTTTCTTTATCTCTTCCTTCTTACATTCCTTCTCCCTTAGATTTCGTCTTCCATGTTCTTACAGTCCAGCACGTTCTTAAAACCTAACCTGCATATTAGTCTGTTTTAGCTGCATCCTAGGGCACCACACCCATCTGTTGCCATGGGCAATCAGGAGATGGTTCACTTCAGATTGTGCTGTGAAAGGATGCAATTTATGTCACAAATGTTTGTCTCCTTGATTAGTAATACAAACAGCGTGGTGAACTGTAACATGTCTCTGTCAAGGATAACAAGCTTTAGTCCAGAAAGGCAGAGTGCCCTGATGGAAAAGCAGTGCAATGATCCCTAGGGAGAAGGCTGTGCTGGGATGAGCTTGTTAGGAGAGGTGGATTTAGAAAACTGAGCATTCTTCACCTTTTCTTGAATGTTTGGGGTTGTTATTCCTAGATGTACACTCATGAGCTACCCTCATTTCCAGTGGTCAGTCCACAGTCCTGCAAGACCCCTGAGTGAAGGCCATATTTTGATCATCTCTTTCCATACAAGATTATTTCTCCCACTGGCTGAATGGATTTCCCTGATCTACTGGCTCAGCAGCAGATTAAATTGGTTGTCTACCCTTCAGTTTGAGTGCTGCAGTAATATTGAACAGGTACCAGTAGTAAGAGATCAGAATAAAGTGATTTCCTTACACCTGGAAATGGAATAAAATACCCTCACCTATACAGCATTTAGCTCTACATTCATCACATTGCCATGGTTTTGTAGTGAAATGTGCAGATGCTATTGCAATGTCCTAGAAATTAATTTTCATTGCCAGTAACAGGAGTCCTGTGCACTTAACACTGTCCTTGGAACACAGTAAAAATATGTTTCAGCAGCTAATGAAATTATCACAGACCCTTTGACCTGAAAAACAAACAGAATAAGAAAGGCTTACCCTTGCTGGCTAAAATGATGTGGTGCAGCTGTATTTTGTCATGTACTTTATATATATGAGCATATATATATATCTAAATATATATCTGCATATGTCATGCCAAATTGTAGATTGTCGTTTTATATATATTAAGGTGGCTAAGCAGACTTTTTATAGATGACATTTCCATCACATCTCAGCAAATGTTTTGCTAAAATCTATGCTATGTATAATGTATTTTATGGTTTCTTTAGCACATATAGGATTTAACTGCTGGCAGACTAACACCAGCTTCTAACAGAGATGTAGCAGTGTTACCATTTTTCTCTAACCAAACTTTCACATCTAAGACTTCACTATTTGTTTTTTGTCCTTAATATTTGTTGTCTAGTTAGAACTGAAAAAACCTTCCAAACAAACTCTCATTGAAGAGGTACAGAAAAGTTTTTCAAGGCAAGGATGGTGGCAAATCTCTCACGGGACTACTGGGAGACTTGAAGGAAATTATTGTCATTGCAAAATATATTGCCACACCACAGAAAAGGACAAATCATGAGCTTCCCTTGTGTTTTTTAAGTATCAGGCTTGCAGAGGGAGATGGTTGGAGGTCTTTGAGGAACTCATATTCTCACTGCAGGCACAAACAAGATGTAAGGTTGTCCTTTTATGTTATGAGATGTTAAGCATCTTTGGTAAAGGCATGACAGACCTGGACAGAAGCCGCAATAATTTTGTTGAAACAGCTATGAAATTCCTGTGCCTCAGCTTCTCTACCTGCATTTATCTGCCTGCAGTTCCCCAAGGATCACCTCTCTTGTGGCCTCAGTTAGTAAATCTCTGGGGCAAAGTGAAGCATTGCAATTACAGTGTTGGCATGTCAGCAACATGGGACAGGTCATCAAAGAGACAAAACCAACATTTATTTCCTTTGCAGCTATAAAACCAATAATACAGCACATTCAACAACAATGGGAGATGACATCCCAAACATACTCTTCTATCTTTGTCCTCCTGGGTTTAAAATAAATGGGCTATGGTGCTAATTTTGCCTTCTTGGTTGCCCTACAAGGAAGGCAGAGGACTGCATGGGTTGTCACACCTTAAAGGAGAGGGGACAGCCACTTTTCACTATGTAGCTCCAGCAGCAGCCACTGGCTGTGTACTGGCTGATAGAAAATCACCACCCATGAGCTCTCCAGGGAGTTACACACCTGTCCTACCAGAAATACAGCAGATTTTGACCAGACATCGCTGGTTAGAGACAGCCCCTCAGCAACAGTATTTGGGCATGGGCTCCATCACGGCCAGCAACATCAATGCCATTAAGGACTACTTGTTTTAAGGAGAAAATGGCTTTCTTGGTCTTATGGAGACTATGGGCTGATTCTTGTTCTGGTTTAGTGCCTGGCAAGAATGTTTTTGCAGCTTGCAGCAGCTTCACAGGCATACAGGGAAGTGTTCAAGGCCAGGTTGGGTGGGGCCTGGTTTGTGGGTGCCATCCCTGCTTATGACAAGGGGGTTTGAACTGGATGAACTTGAAGGTCTCTTCCAACCCAAACCATTCTTTGTTTCTATGATTCTACCTAATGCAGAATACAGGAGGAGCCTTCTTAGCTGCTGATCTTGTTTTTTTTTATCACTGGAAAGTTGAGGATTCAGGAACATTCATAGCACAAAATTTTCTAACAATCTCTTAAGAGATCAGCAAAGCCAATAAACACTGAGACTCTACACTGAGAATTTTAGTTTAGAAGCCTCAAATGTAAAACCCAGCTCAAAAGGCATGGACTAGCATTATGTGAAGAAGAAATAAACACTTATTAAGGACCGGCACATGTTTGTACCACATTTGGCAAAGGAACCGCAGCTGCTGATGTCCTCAATTAGTAAGAATAGGGTGAGCTACATTCATTTTCATGTGGCAAGCCCAGTTGTATGTGGCTGAGACTGCCATCCAATATACTTTAATTTTAGTGGAGAAAGCACTTACAAAAGCAACTTCTAAATCCACCATCACCGATAATTTCAGGAAGTTTTTTCTTTTCCCCTCCCTCAAAGCCTTTCTGCTACAGTGCAGTTGTTTTACTAATGAAAGAATTCAGAATCTGAGCCAAACTTTGGAGAAATCTATCGAGACTTTTACCTTTGCTTAAGCAGGCTTTGGTTTAGACTTCCTGTGTCTTTAAAAATTGAACACTTCTGCTATTTTATGAGTTCAGCTTTTTACTCAAAGCTTTTAAAATTTTTTCTTGTGCATTTAATTTCAGTTTACAGAAGTAGAAATTTGGAATAGCTAGTGGCTATCAGTGATGCTTACCAACACATTTTTTCAGGCCAACTAGCATTGATAAATACTTGTAGCATGTCTTTTGCTAACTAATACTATTTCTAAAATCTCAATGACTAAAAATCAGTGACTCAGAACTTACTGCAGGGGATTGCAAATAGTAGCTCCCAAATATGGATTGCAGAGAGACTATAAACCACCATATGAAACAAGGAGTAGGGTATTGAAACAGACTCACTCAAGAAGAAAAGGCTTCACAAATGTCTCTTGAAAAAAGCAAGAGGAGCTGACAGCTAATATTCCTTGTCCCCTACCTTTCCTTACAGATTTTTTCCTTCATCCTCATACACTACTTGCTTGTTTACCATTCTTTTTCCTCCACAGCATTTACTGCTTCTTCTGAATAACACTGATGCTCTTTACAAAGGTTTATCTTGTTATCACACACAAGCTTCTTCCCCTCTTACCCTCCAGATGAGTTTTTTCATTTCTTTTTTCTCCTGCTACCATTTCTAGTCTGTTTGGAGTAGAGAAGGATCTTGAGCATTACAGGTACATGGCATAAGGGAATGAGAGGGGAATACTATGATGCTGCATCTGGGTGGTACAACCTGGTGTTGGACAGAGACAGAACCTGCCACACTTGGACCCAAGGATGATACTCAGAGCACACACTGGAGAATGTGATCATCTCTGTTATCAGTCATGAGACATTTCCAAACAGATTAATATCATGGGGCATTGTTAGTCCTCAGAGGAGGTCTACCTATGAGCAAGCCTTGGCTTTGGATCAGGTACTGGATGAGGAGGGACAGCATGTGACAGGAATTAAGCTCATTTCCTTCAGTGACTTTTCAGCTTTACCCCAATTTCAGAGCCTGCTCACAGCTCCTCACCACCACCCATTGCTGAGCAGAAAAACAGACCAGCAGCAGGAAGGTCATTGCTCTGTAGTTTACCAAAATTGGAAAATTCTGTCCTAAATCTTCCCCATCATGCTTTTTGTGGGACACAAGGAAAATCTTCCAATCATGTTTGAAAATTAATAAGAATGAAAAGTCCTGAAGTCCGAGATAAATGATGTGGGTTAGATAGATGGACGGAGGCAAAAGGGGCTTTTTGGATGAGACGTGCTACAAAAAACCCAGGTATCTAAGACTGCACAACTTTACCAATATTACTTTGTTTTTAGCTTCCTAAGACCCTCCTTTTACTTTGCCCTGAGGAGTGCTTAGCTGAGGGGCAAAAGGGGCTGCTGTACCAACTCCAGAGTGAATCAAGATGCTCAGAGTCCCAATATGGACATACCAATCGCACAGGCAGATGGGTGCACATGTGCAAATAACACGAGTTTGGCAGCGGTTGGGAAAGGGCCCTGCTCTGCTGCACGGATCCTCTCGGATCCGTAGGCACATCCCACCCCTGGGCACTGTTCTCCCACCCCTCCCCACACATCTGGGCATGCACCGTGGCTGGGTGAGCGCGAAGCAGCCGCGTGTCACCTCCGCCAGGGCCGCCGTTTCCAACGCCTCCCAGCCAGCCATACATCATCGAATATTGACACGGTTCCACTAGGCTGCCACTGCTGACATTTAATGTATAGCTTTAGGTGCTCTTGCTCTAATTCTGAAGAGTCAATGAGGGATCGAAGGAAATGTATTTGTCCTGTCAATGTGCAGTGTGACACGCCTCGAACCGGCTGGGGGGAACTGCAGGGCTGCCAAATTCCCACCAGGTCTTTCCTTGGCATCGCCCAGTTAAGAGGATGAAGGCCAGGATTTTAGTTAGCAAGTGAGTACTGCTGCCTGCCCTCCAGCATTTCAAATATTTATCATGTTAAATATCAACTTGGAGAATATTGCGTTCATTTAAACTTTTCACGTTCCAATGATTTTTTATTATTTCCATTGACCAAAATAAATGAAGAAAATGTTTCACACTATACATGAAAGCATGTAAAAATCAGTAACTGGATTTTAAAAGATCTAGAATGTCTTGAATACATTCATTTTTCAAATATTTTTCTCTGATCTTTAAATAGCTTTTCTTGGAGCATAACATTTTTTTTTGAAAAGTCAAATACAGAGCATTAAGGGTATAATTACCATTTTAATTATAACTCAATCATCCTATCTACTTTGCATAGAAATTACAGCTTTTATGTCAGGATTTTGGGTACTCACAAACATTCAGGAGTAATTAATGCTAGAGATTTTCACTGTACATGAACTTTACTTTATAGCACTTACTTCAACTGGACTTCATTCAGACTGTGTAAATATACTGAATTTTATATTCATGATGTTCAAGCAAAAATCTTTCTACATAAATATCTGTAAAGCTAAGACAAAAAAATCAAAACTCGACAATCTTGAAAACCAAATGTATGTCTCCCTCTTCAAATGTGATCCATTCATATAAATATGGCCAGATGAAATTCAAGGGGCAGCAATGAAAAAATTCTCTGCAACTGCTCTCTGACTAGACTCAAGGAATATTTCTGATAATTTTACAAATACTTCTGGAAGGTATTTAAAATTCAAAATTTTATTTCCAGGCAGCTCTAACATCTATTTTTCCTGTTTGAGATTTTATTAAAAAAACCCCTGTTTTAAAAGATTTATTTTAGAAAGTGCGTTTACCTCAAAAATTTGCCTGTTGTATCCCTCTGCATTTAAAAGCATATGTATGGGTGTGGGTGTACATGTGAAATTGAGCAAAATCAATTACAACAAAGCTGCTTCTCATATGGTTAACACCACGATATCAGAATTAAGCTACTTCTCCCATTCAGTGTCAAAACAGAAAAGAAAGTATTTTATGGATATAAATACATGGAAATAAAATGATTCTCCATCTACAAATGGGCACTGTTTCTTCCTTTACTGACTTTTTGTCCATTTCGCATGTCACAAAAGACTATTCTGTGCTTTTATATCATCCTCCATGTGTTTTGTTTTGCAGTGTGCTGGAGCAGCAGATGCCTTTTCTTCTTTCCTTTAAAAGCATGATAAAACTATACAAATTTTACAGACTCTCACAGAACATGTCCTCTGTCTTTGTTTGGACATGAAGGATATCATGACTCTTTAACATTTCTGGCTCAAGTATTTCAGGGGAGAAAAGACTATTCTCACAAAAACAAAGCTCTGGCTCAAGCTGCAGTGCTTCACCCCCCAGAAATCGCTGTCTTTGTGTAGTGCAGTGGGCTCTTCTGCACGTGGAATTGCTTTTTCCTTCAGTGAAAGCTTTGCATGAAAGCCCAGGCCAAATCAAACCCGTCGTCTGGGAAGTGCTGCGGGATCTGGAGGGAAGATTCATGATGCTTATTATCAGCCGGCACTTAAGACAGATGTCTCACACTCTCAGTTGTGCAGCTACAAGTAGGTTACATCTGAAATGCATGTGATTAAAGCATTTGTGCCAAATCACATTGGGCATTCTGCATATGTATGTGTAAATAGCTCTAACTTTTTTGATGGATGAATGAAAAATATTTTATTATACCCATCAACGGCGTAAAGTGAAGGTGAATAGCTTTTACACTTGGGCTGTTCCGTGTTCTTGACAGTTTTGCAAACAGCCCTCTCAATCTCTCTGTCCCTAATCTTTGCCAGACAAAACTAGGATCCTGATGTAATTTTAATGCTGGTATCTGAAAATAAAATAAAAAGAAAGGAGGTGTAAAATGTGAGGCAGAAAACAGATTTTATCAGAATCATCCAGCTGGCCTGACTCTGTGTTGACCTGCACATTGTATAGTCACTTACCCCACGGCTACATAATTTCATACTGCCTGGCACCAGGGAAGAATTCAGAAATGTCTAAACCCATCGATTTCCTATCAACTTGAGTCTTGTCCACACAGAAAACTTGCACCTGCTGAATTTAAATCAGCTGTTAATCTCTGTATGAAGCTAAACCAGTGTGAGCCCATGTGTGTCTGTGTTATTGTCATGTACTTACAAACCAGTGGGGAGACAGGAATGGGAGCTCTGTTCTCCCCTCCCCTTCTCATTTTTTAAGCAAGAGTCAAACATAGTTTCACCTTCAGGCTCTGAAAAGCAGGACTTGGGCTGACAAGGCTGAGTTATCCTAGAGGATGACTCCAGTTACGCTGCTGGGCAGGTTTCTGTGTGTTTGAGCACTGGCGTGAGAGGTGAAGCAGAGCCCGCTGCCCAGTGGGAGCTCTCCCAATGCACAGGGACTGGGCAAAACTGCTTCTCATCCCATTCCTGTCCCTGCATACAGATTCTGCTGATCCAGCACACCATGGGCAATAGAAACCAGCTAGACTAAATCCAGATGGCTTACACCATCCAGCAGAGCCTTAGCTAGGGCATTCTGCTTGGGAAGGGACAGAGGGACAGACCAAGCCAGGGCCCTGGCAGAGCCTGTCTCCAACACGTATCCCTGTCCTGAAGGGAGCGGGCTGGAGCCAGGTTTAGCTGGTGTTTGTGGAAGGAGCCTGCTCCTGTCTGCTGCCAGGGCCCTCACACACAGTTCCAGGACCTGCAGGGACACTGAGGGGACCGCAGCCCCTCTCAGTTGCCACAGAGCTGCTGGGCAAATGCTGGAGTCTGTTGGAAAAAGGCTTAAAAGAACATTTTTCCTCCCTGGAGCTACATGGTGTGGGCCATAGCATGAGGTAGAGTGATGGCCAGGACTCCTCTACCAGAGCCAGCCATGCTGGCTGGAGATGTCCCCAGCAGCTCCTCAGCAGAGCCAGCTCTGCTGGCAGCAGGACTCGTCCTTGTCCCAAAGCACAGGCTTCAGTCACCTCCACTGCGGGCACTTAGTGCACTCCTGCTGCGTGTCTCAGAAGGAATAAGACCTGTTTTCTTCTCTCCTCTTTGAGTGGACACTGTTGTTTTAATCTATTGTGTCTGTACTGGGATTAAAGTAGGTAGATCTGCTCTTCTGCATTACAAGTCTGCTGCTGATCTCCTAATGAATCAAAACACCTTGCAGTAAGTCTTTGGAGTACCAGGAGTACCTGAGTCTTTGTATTGTATTTATAAAGTTTATGAATATTCATGCCTTATTAAAAAATAGGCCCTTTTCTAAATAAATTAGGGTATTCATCTTAATGGGTTAATTGTGATCATTCAGACCAACAGTAACTTCCCACTGAATTTTAGCAAAATCTCATCTTCACACCAAGATCTAGGTTCTTTGCTACAGGAACAAAAGAGCAATACTAGAAAACATCTGAAATAATTAATTTTTATTTTTATGTCACTTGAAAAATTTAAAAGGTCCAGGCTCAGCCTATAAGTGCAATAAAAGATATTTTCCCTCAAACAAGTATGGATTGCAAATGAACCCTGGTCTCAAGATTCATGTGGAAAACAGGATTTATAGTGAAAATACTAGGTGAGCATAAACCATAATGGTGCTGTAATGATGCTGAGAGCTGGATTGGTTCTTTCAGTTTGTTTCTAATAGAAAGGGAAAAAAAAGCTTATATCCTCACCCAAAGAAAAATGACCATAGAACAAGCAATAATTCTTGCATTCTGTTTTGGTAATACCTTCAATTTAACAACTGTCTGTGAGAAGGAGTTTCTCACAATGAGTTATTTAGTCATTGTGCCATCTAGGGTATAACTGTCATTCTGAAGGGAACATCCATGCTATGATTTGCTGTCAGACTGTTGTACACTGTAAGTCCATTCATTTTGCTCCCTAACAGGTGAAGATAATGATATGATACACAGTAAAAGATAGATGATAAAAACAATTCTTTAAGGAAAAAAAAAATCAGACAGAAAGGGTTTGGCAGGAAAATATAAAATGTTCCATTCTTCCTTTTAAAGTACTATAATAAAACATGTCTGAAGTGAAGTACAGATAACAAAACAGCAGAGCATGGGTCCACAATCTCAGCATGATATTGCATAAGGAGCAATCATGAAGCATTCCCATCACAGTTGCCTGTCACACATTATTAAAAAGAGTGTTTAGGACTACTGAATAACCATGCTAAAGGGACATGATCAACTTACAAAAAAGGTGCTGTATTTTTATCAGTTGTATTTGACTTGACAGTATTATGAGTAATTTCAAACTCAAAGGTTTTAAAGTCAGGGAGGGCTGTTTTGATCTCCTCATCCAGCTTCCAGCACAGCACTGACCACGGAAGTGTCGTCATGTTGAAAGTAGCTCAGTAACTTGCTGCTCAAAAACCAAATCAAAAATATCCTGCTCTATCCTGCTCCTGCTCATGGCAACCAACAGAGCTTCCTGAAGACTAGAGAAGAGCAAATGTCACTTTTATCTTCAAGGACAAGAAGGAAGAACCTGGGAACTGCAAGCCTTGCAGTCTCACCTCTGCCCCCAAGAAGGTGGTGGACAAAATCCTCCTCCAAAGTTTCCCCAAAACATGAAGGACAAGAAGGAGACTGAGGAACAGTATACATTGATGTATGAAGGGGAAATTGTGCTTAAAAGACTCTGATAGCCTTCTGTAATGAAGTGACTGGCTTGGTGGATGAGGGGAGAGTAGTGGATGTTGCTTGCCTTGGCTTTTCTAAAGCCTTTGCCACCATCTCCCACAACACCACAATGAACAAGCTGACAATGTATGGATTAGTTAGTGGGCAGTGAATAGGATTGAGAATTGTCTGAAAGACTGGGACCAGAGGGGTAGGAACAGTGCCAAAAAGTCCACTTGTAGGCATGCCACTAATGGTGTACCTAAGGGTCAACACTAGGTCCAGTGCTGTTAACCTCCTCATAAGTCATCTAGATGATGGGGCAGTGTACCCTCAGCAAGTTTGCTGGTGATGCAACATTGGGAGGAGTGGCTGATACATCAGAGGGTCATGCTGCCATCCAGAGGGATGGAGGCCCAACAGGCTGGAGAAATGGGCTGGCAAGGACCTCATGAATTTCTCAAGGAGATACCTCAAGTCCTGCACATGTGGAACAATAGTCCCAAGTACCCAGACAAATGGGGGCTGACCAGATGAAGAGGAGATTTGCTGAGAAGGACCTTGGGGTCCTGGTGGGTAACATGCTGACCGTGAGCCAGCAGTGTGACTTCATGACAAAGAAGGCAAACAGCCTCCTGAGCTGCACTAGAAAGAGAGCTGCCAGCAGGCTGAGGGAGATGATCCTTTTTCTCTCTGCTCAGCAAGGGTGAGGCACACTGGGAGTGCTGGGTCCGGAGCTGGACCTCCCAGTAAAAGGGAGAGAAGGACTTACTGGACTGAGTCCAACAAAGGGGCATGATCAAGAGACTGGAGCATTTCTCATAGGAGGAGAAGCTGCAAGAGATGGATTGTCCAGTCTGGAGAAGAGAAGGCTCAGTGGGATATCATTAATGTTCAGAAATACCTGATGGGAGGGAATGAAGGGCCAGACTCTTCTTGGTAGTGCCCAGTGACAGGTCAAGAGGCAATGGGCACAAATTAAAACCTTACATTCAACCTGAATGCAAGAAGCCTGCATAGAGAAGTTGTGGAGTCTCCATCTGTTGTCATACTTAAAACCACAAGGGGACATGAGCCCAGACAACTGCCTGTAGTTGATCTTGCTTGAGCGGGGACTAGAACAGATGATCTCCAGAGAATCCTTCCAACCTCAGCTGTCCTGTGATCCCATTTATCAAAACCTTTACCAAACAACTCCATACTTTCAACAAATTCTATAATCAGTGTAATTAGTGATCATACTTTTTTTTTAAATTTGAATCTTTCAGTAGCAATTAGGGAGAAAAGAAAGCTAAAATAAACAAAACAATCACAGGCTGCATCACCAAGATGCAGACTGCTATATTTAGAGCTACACTAAGCTCTGTGCCTAGCTTTCCTGTTGACAATACCCCTTTAAATCAAAACCAAAACTAGCTGGTGACACAGCCAGTTACTTTTTTGTCACCCTCTCTTTAGCCACTCAGAGATATCTGCATTGACATTAAAAAGCCATTATAAGCAATTTAAACTCTGAATTGATCCTGACACGTACATTCAGGTCTTCCTCATATGTCCTTTCAATAATTCTCATTCAAACTGAGAACAAACATCACCCTATAAACAGAGGAGATAATTATGCTTTATCGATTAGCCCCTC